>JAGFNQ010001615.1:36499-76905 GCA_024364735.1 Boesenbergia rotunda
ACTTTTAAGTCTACATACTTTTTCCTCTTGGCCATCAGCAATATAACCTTCTGGTTGTGCCATATAGATTTCCTCGTCAAGATTACCATTAAGGAAAGCCGTTTTTACATCCATCTGATGTAATTCCAAGTCATAATGTGTTACTATAGCTAAAATGACACGTATTGACACAAACTTCATAACAGGGGAAAATGTCTCTTCAAAATCAATACCCTCCATTTGGGTATATCCTTTTGCAACCAGACGAGCTTTGTATTTATTAATCGATCCATCTGCCTTCCTCTTGATTTTGAGAATCCATTTATTCCCTATAGCCCTTCGACCTGGAGGAAGATCGACTAAATCCCAAACCTGATTCTTTCTCATAGACTCCATTTCTTCATCCATTGCAATTCTCTATTTTTCTCTAACTGAGATCTTAATGCTTCCTCAACCGTTTGAGGTTCTTCATCGTCAACTGGGAGAATCATTAATGCCTCATTTTCAATGTCAAACCTTCTCCGAGGAATAATCATACGATTACTTCTTCGCAGGTTTGACTGTTGAGAAACTAATTCACTTATAGGCAATTTACTCCCACTAGGTTGACTAGATTCAGGTATTCCCTGAGATTCCTGATTTGTTAATGGAGGAACAGTATCCTCCTCCTCTATTGCAAATAGAGGAGTTGATTTATCAACTTCACCTCTTGTTGGGAACTCAGTTTCGAGAAAAGTAGCTTCTCTTGACTCAATTTCAGAGATGGTTCCATCTTGTTGCTCACCAATAAAGACATAACCCTTAGAGGTATCAGAATATCTTACAAGATACACTTCTTACCTCTGGGTCCTAATTTTCCATATTTGTGAGTCTTGTCATGAATATAAGCAGCTGACCCCCATGGTCTCAGATTACTCAAATCTAATTTTCTGCCTGTCCAAAGTTCATATGGAGTAGATGGAACAGAATTAGAAGGCACCCGGTTAAGTATGTAGGTTGCAGCCAATAATGCATCTCCCCAATAGGAAATAGGCAAATTAGCTTGAGCCATCATCGACCTAACCATTTCAAGAAGAGTTCGATTTTTTCTTTCAGCAACTCCATTTTACTGTGTAGTTCCAAGGATAGTTAATTGTCTAATAATCCCTTTCTCATTACATATTGTCTTGAACTGATCAGACAAGTATTCACCTCCACGGTCAGTGCGTAAGGTTTTAACCTTACGTTCCAATTGATTCTCAACTTCGTTCAAATAACGATTAAAGCAATCTAATGCTTCAGATTTATGAGAAATCAAATACACATGACCAAAACGCGTGAAATCATCAATAAATGTAATGAAATATGAACTACCATTTCTAGCCTTCATGTTCATCGGACCACAAATATCCGAATGAATCAATTGCAATGGTGAATCAGCCCTAATAGCCTTACCAAACGGTTTCCTAGTTGCTTTTCCAGCAAGACAGTGCTCACATATAGACAAGTCAACTTTAGCACGAGTGCCGATCAGACCCTCTCTTGTTAATCTATTCATTCTTTCTTGTCCTATATGTCCCAATCTAGCATGCCAAACTTCATCATTAACATCAGCATCACTAGTAAGAGCAATGTTTGAAAAACAACCGTTATTTCCACAATTAACCTCTGGTTCTACATCAAGAACCATGAAACCGTTTGATATAAAATCATATCCAATTAACACAGAGTCAATTTTAAGTTCTACACGACGACTGTAAAAATTCATACAATAACCCAATTCAAGAAGACAATTCACAGAAACTAGATTCCGTCGAATCTCAGGAGCATACAGGACATCATGCAGAAACAATGTACGCCCACCACGAAGGTTGAGTTTGCAAGTGCCAATTCCTTTTACTTCAATTCTTGCATTGTTTCCCACATATATCCACTTATTGCCAGCTGGTACCCGACGGTACTCCACGTACGTAGCTCGATCACGAGCTACATGGTTCGTTGCTCCTGAATCTATAATCCACAAAGGATAAGAATCAGCTAACAACACCGAACTAGCAATATAAAGCTCATGAAAAGAAGACAAACATGGATTTACCTTTTTCGGCTCAGTACACTCCCGAGCAAAATGACCCTTCTTGCCACAGTTGTAGCAAGTTAGCTTGCCTTTAGATTTCTTTCTATTCTTCTTTCCTTTCTTCTTGATTGGGTCTTGCACAGTAGTAGCATCAGCTTCTTTTCCCTTACCCTTCCCTTTCTTAAACCATTTTTTCTTATTCTTGGATCCAGAACCTTCAGCTACAAAAGCTTGCTCAGAAATCCTTGCGGATTCTATTCTCTCCGCCTCCAGTTCAATATGGCGTGAGACATCAATGAAAGTCCTGATACTCTCACTGTGAGTAAGGTTCTGCTTCATTGTTTCCCAAGAATCAGGAAGGGAACGAATAACTGCTTGAACCTGTTGTTCGTCGGTCAACTCATGACCAGCAGTCTTAAGCTCCCGAATCATATTGCCCATTTCTCTCAGATGTTGGGTCATCGTCACAGTCGGGCGCTTTTTACAACTGTCAAACTTGATTGTCAGTTGACGAAGCTTGCTTACACTAACTCCACTGTATCTCTCTCTCTCAGGGCAACCCAGACAGCATGAGCTAATGGTAGTGGCTCATACTCAAATACCAGGTCATCTACCATTGAACTAATCGATATCCCCTTTGTAGTGGAGTCCTTTTTCTTTCATGCCCTATAGGCATCTAGATCAAGTCTGTACTGTGCAGTTGAACCAACAGCAGGTTCTACCATGAAATGATTTACAGCCTCCAGAACTTCTTGTTCCTCAAGAACATATTGTATCTTGAGATGCCATATTTTATAGTTGTCCCCATACAATTTCTCTCCCTTGTTCAGTTCAGCTATGATGTTCTTAGTTGTCATGATCTATCATAAATAAACATATTATTAATTAATTCAGTGTATAACATATGTACATAATTTTTGATTGACTCAATGTAAACTTGACTTAGTTTACGAAATCAAGTGATAACTACGTTTCCACTCATCATTCGTATAATCCAATCTAATTAACATTGATCAATTATATTACATACATCCCATTCAACGAACTAATCATTTGTCTTGAATATGAACTAATCATATAAATGAACTAATCATTGAATATGAACTAATCATATAATGAACTAATCATTGAATATGAACTAATGATATAATGAACTAATCATTGACAAGTCAGTTAACACATAACATAACATTATTTAATAGGCTTAATAAGTTCGTACAACAACCAGAATTTAATGAACTAGATAAGTTGACATCATTCCCATAATAAAAAATATTATGGCAGTGACTATCACTCTCTCGTTCATCTCTAATCGGCCAGTCTGATCAGGCTCGGGATCTTCTACAGATTCTATCGGATCTTCCTCAAATATTTCAGGATCTTCCTCGATCATTTCAATATCAGGATCTTCCTCAAATATTTCAGGGTTTTCCCCAGGCATTTCGGGATCTTCCTAAAACATTTCGGGACCAGGCATTTCGGGATTTTCCTCGAACATTTCGGGATCGTCCTCGAACATTTCTGGATCTTCCTCGAACATTTCAGGATTGTTCTCGAACATTTCAGGATCGTCCTCGAACATTTCGAGATCTTCCTCTGGGTCCTCCTCAGAATCTTCAGGATCCTCTTCCAGATCGTCTTCAGAATCTTCCAGATCCTCTTTTGAAAAATTCTGGCGAAGTAGTTCTCTACATAACTCGGTATATGAGATACGTCCTTCGTAGCATCCCCAGATACATCTTGCAGCTACTTTAGCACGCCTCGGCAATGAACAGATCAATGCCCCGATCCGGTAGTTATCTAGAACTGGAAACTCTTCCTGTTCGAGTTTCCAAAATAGACGATCAAGCCTTCCCATATGCCCTTGGATGCCTAGATGCGGGAGGTAGTCAATCTCCTCTATCTGTTCCCTCAAATGATTCCGTCGCACATCTCGACGAGTCATTGTGGTAATAAATCTCGGCATCTGGAATTGAAATACACAATGTCAGTACAAAACCGACAAACCAGTAACAAAACTGGTTCAATTCAATTCACAACACAAATAGATAAAGACATATCAGTTTCCTTTTTGTTTGTAGCTACAATTAAGCCTATTTAAATTTGAGGTTCAACTTAGTGATCAAATCAGTCTGTTTAGTTCAGATTATTTGATCAAACTGGTTTGGTTAAACCAACTAATGGTTTGAACCAAAATGGTTAGACCAACTTGATCTCTTTAAATTAAACTCGAGTCTAATTTAAATTAATTGAACCAAAAATTAAACAAACAATTGATCAAAGCTTCTGGTTGAGCTCTTTCCTTTCAACAGCAAGGTCAGCGGTTCAAATCCCCTCTCAACCATTCTGTTGCTGGTTTTAATCAAAAAAAATTTCTTTTAATTAAAACTTCTCCCCCTGCCTGATCGGTCACTGGTCCGATCAGGCAGTGGCCTGATCGGTCCAGTGACCGATCAGGCCAGATTCTGATCGGTCCGGAAGATACTAGACCAATCAGACCACAGCCAAATCGGTCTCTGTGACCGATCAGGCCTGCCTGATCTTCTTCTTCTCCACGCCGACGAAACTTTTCTTTTCGCCATTACCAGCGCAATGAACAGAAGAGAAGAATCGATGATTGTTTTTCATGCTCTTAGAATCTAAGTGCTCTGATACCACTGTTAGATCTCGAGCATGAGTACATTTTAATGAAACGAATACCATTCTATTAGATTGCGAAATACAAAAACTTACAGTGATCGGATCTCCTTCTTCTCTTCTTCTTCTGCTTGCTGTCACGAGAACGTCACCGAGGACCGATCCCAATTAGCCACAAACCAAATCCCTTGTGTAATGCTCCTTCGTCTGCTTGCCTCTCTGATCGCGTACCTTTGGATAGCATTTGGACGCAGCATATATAAGAGGAAGATGTCTCTTCCTCTACCTTAATCAATACCTCCATCAATGGAGGTTTATGAAGGCTTTGAATGTTTTAAGCGTTGGAAGCTGAAGAGGAGGAAGCGTTTCTTCCTCTTCCGTAACTTCCCGTAACACTAACACACAAAACACAAGAAAGCAAAGCAAGCTTCGACAGTTCAACTCCAGGGCGCCCCCGCTGCTCCCGGGCGCCCCCAGCGCTCCGGGCGCCCCCAAGTTCCCAACAGCAAGTCATCGAAGCTCAAGCCAGCGAAGCTAAGGGATAAAGTTTGACCCGGTCAACCCGGGCGCCCCCAGCACTCCGGGCGCCCCGGTCAAGGTCTAATCCCGAATTTGAGGGGATCAGAAGCTGACCGAGACCAAGGCGGATCGTGTGACACGTGGGGGGGGGGGGGTGCCCCCGACGTCCCGGGCGCCCCCAGGCCATATATAAAGGGCCCTCGACCCCAACCTTCAAACAACACTTTCAATCAATGCTTTTACGCTCTTCTGCTCTCGCATCTCGCTCCGGAAACCTTCCAACTCGAGCCGACGACGTCCCGCTGCTCCGAAAAAGACAACCTAGATCGGACGTCGGTAAAAGAAGAGTTTTTCCTTTTTGTTAAGTTTACTGCACTTATTCTGTAATCTATATTTGTAAACTGATTTTACGCCTCATATAGAATTGCCCAAAGTAAACGATCAACGATCGTGAGCCTTGGAGTAAGAGTCAACCTAGGCTCCGAACCAAGTAAAAAATTACTGTGTTCGCGTGTTCGCTTTTATCTTCCGCTGTGCAATTTCTCTTTACTTAAATCCGAACATTTTTCGATATTCACCCCCCTCTATCGGTTCTCTCGATCCAACAATTTATAGGGGTATTTTGTACCCATAAAGTTTGATATCAACCAAAGTTTTACTTTATTTAACATATAACTCACATATAGCTCATTTGTGAGATTGTTGGATATTATTATCTCTATTAGTGTAAGTTGCACATGTAAATACAATCTGAGCCTTTAAAGTGATCTAACTTATGTTTATTGAGTTTCGGATTATTGAATGCAGATTCAATATATAGAACTCTTTAAATTAATCTGTTATTATTTATGGGCTAATAACATATTGGATTCATATATAAAAGGGAGGTCCCCAAGGATTTAGGGCGTCATTTTAACCTAGTTTCTTGTTCCCCATTGATAAAAAAATTTATGGCACCGTCAACCCTAAGCCCCTTGGAAGATCCTTCTTCTTCTTTTTGCTGTATCTTCTTCCACAAAGATCAAGCCGACGACGCTATAATAAGGACGATGACTCTTTAATTAGATTTCTTGTCTTTCAGTTTATATTCTTATTATGTCATGATTTGAAGAAATAATAGATTCATATTCATATGTCTTATATTTTCTATTTTGAGTTGTTATTTTATTTCTAAAATTTATATGGTGAGTAAAAAACTCAATGTTCTAATATATATATATATATATATTAGAAATTTTACATTGCACATATATGGGTAAGCATTTAATATAATTATTATCTTTTTAATTTTAGAGTTAGCTTTTAAAAATTAATATTTACAATTTAGATTAAAAGAAATAAAAAATATTTGACATCCACGGATTATTTATGAATGAAATATTGAATATTCAATATGCCTCTCTCAAAATATATGATTATGTTACAACAAAGTCTATGGATTTTATTATGAATCCAAACACTTAAGGTTATATTTGATAAGTCTTACAATATAATCAAGATTATATTATAAAATTAATTTGATAAATCTTATAATATAATTAAGATTATATTATAAGATTAATTATTTTATTTGGTATAGTCTTAAAATTGTAATGTTAATATGTGTTACAAAAATTAATTAAAGTGTTATAATCTAGATTACAAAGTTAACAATATGTAATTTGGATTATATTATAGGCTCAATTATATTACAAACTTGATTATATTATTCTTAACTAAACGCAACCTAAATGTTCAAGATATAAATTTTTTTAATTTATTTTTTTAAAATTTTATAATTACGTCAATTAAATTTTATCTTTAAAATTTAAGAATTAAACTATGCTGCTAAGTTAAAAAAATTAAAATGAAAAAAATTGTATGTATTCATGAAATATAATATGTGTATATAAAATTTGAAATTTAAAAATAATATTTTTAAAATCATATCAGGATATCAAGGAGTTTAGGAGGATTTTATCCCGCTCACTCACAGTGAGCGACAGTAAACTTAAACTTTTTTTTAAATTTTATTATTTTGATTAATTTTTTTGGTTTGCAGATATATCATTTAATATTTTGTTTTTATAATTTAATAATTGAATTATAATAATAAATATAAAAAAAGTTTTTTTCAAAAAAAAGTATATATGATTGCGATATAATTTAAGAATTGGAATTGTTTACGAGACGTACGGCGTAATATTCGTGGGGCATAAACTATATGATTGCGATATCAAATACATATTTGCATCGTCCACGTCAACGCGTCGACGAAATTATTTTGGGGGCCTTCGTTTTCAGGATGACTCACTGGTCAACAGTGACGCCCACACATAATTAATTTCTCCTCCCTTTTAAATATTTTAAATAATAATTGAGAAAATAAAAATAAGAGATTGAAAATCATAGTGAATGATATGACACTTTACATATACGATCTCCGACGGATTCATCGTGCCCCCAAGGGTATAATTTGATTCGGGATGGCGGCCAAAGGCCGTCAATGATATTTAAACGATAATCGAACGTGTGCATGTAAAATATCACGTCATATCACGTCATGTCACGTCATTCACTATGATTTTTACGAGTAATGATACGCACAGTGAAAGTGAATGTCACAGTGAAAATTTTGACCGTCAATCGACGGCATGCCCGACGTCCGATCGTCGATCGGACACTACCGGCGGCCTTCGGCCGCCGCCCCGAACCAAACTATACCCTGGGGGGCACGGTGAACCCGTCGGGGATCGCCACAATTGCGATCTCGCATCATTGATCGTCGATTTCGATGGGTTCACCGTTGCCGGTGATCCTGACAAGTTCACCGTCCTCCCAAGGTATAGTTTGATTCGGGACGGCAATCAGAGGCCGCCGGTGGTGTCCGATCGACGATCGAACATATACACATTAATTGCACGCCATTCATTATAATTTTTACTCTCCCAAATTCACTCTTCAAATCATTTCCCGATTTTTACTCACTCATTTTTATTCTCCCTATTATTACTCTAATATTTTTTATTGCAATTTTTTTTAGTCAAAAATTTAAATAATCAACTTCCATCATTTACGTTTTCATTGGACGAGTACTTTATTTTTGATTAAATTAAAACCAACAACCTTCTATCTTTCTTTTAAATGATCTATCCTGCTCTCGAAGTTATGGTACAATAGATGATTAATCACTAGTTTAAATATTCACGGATAGATTTTTAATTACGATATATTTTATAAAGAAAATTCTAAATAGGACACGAACTCTAGGATACTAGATTTCTAGATCGCCTATCGTGAGCGCTTCCCGATTTATCCTGGTGACCGATAAAAATTTTCATGAAACTAGATTAGTCATCTCAGATATGTCTACTACCTGGTCAAAAAATATATAAATAAAAGATCTATGAGGTATCCCGTCTTCCCGGGATGAACCATTTTAAAATTTGAAAATTAAAATATGAGAAAATTAATGAGTGTCCGATTTCTTTCATTTTTTATTTTTATTTTTTTATAAAATTGTATTTTTTTCATTTTTTCGAGAATGATTTTATTTCATTTTATAATTTTTCAGAAAACGTTATCTCTGTTTTTGAAAAATAAATTTAGAAAATATAAATCAAATATGTTTTCTAAAAAATCATATTTTATACGAAAAATAAAAATAGAAAATAAACTTTCCAAACACAACCTTAATATGTCCGTTCTTCTCACATATTAATTATAACATCCGAGTTAGTAATATTCGTGATTTATCTCTTCTATATTGATCTTGAGACGCATTGACAGGAGTGTTATGACGAACGAAACCCCATATTACCACTTTAAAATGATCTATTTTCTTCACATACCGGTAACACTATCGTATTAATAACTTTAACTCCATGATTTATCTTTTATATATATATATATATATATATATATATATATTTTGATTCACATCTTTTATAACTTTTAAATGATATATCTAGAAATTAATTATAAAAAATAATATCTAATTCTACATGTAAAAAATAACAATTAACTTCTACATTATATTATTTAATCATTAAAACTTAGGTTGCCAACTTTTAGGAGTGTAAAAATTAGATGTTAACTTTTACAACACGTAAAAAATAAATGTTAATTTCTATAATCTAAACAGATAGATTGCTAATTGTTATCTATTGTAAAAATTAACATCTAACTTTTACGATGATAATTTTATATTATTTTAATTTTACGAAGTATAATTTAATTAAAATAATATTTTAATAAATAAATTTTTTTTTGTCTCTCCATATATTCACAGGCTGTACACCATTTACTATCAATAACTAACAGGTCACCCCAGCCAGATTTAAATCTGCACGAATTTCATTTCAGTCCGTAGACTTTCATTTATTTGCATTAAACCGGACAGTTTATTGTCCTGTAATTTGTGTAATGATTAGAAGGGTAAAATATGCATAAAATAAAAACATTAGGAGATATTTTAATATTAAAAAAAACTTTAAAGGTCATTTTAATAGTAATCCCTAATATTAAAATAACAGTTTAATATTTTTATCACAATTAAAATGGCTGTTTTCTATTAATAAATAAGTGTGCTGGGTGTGATCTTGATGTTAATAAATGGTTTAGGGGCTATTTTGACAATTAGGTAAAGATTTTCTCTCTGTCTTCTCCTCCTGCTACTATCTGCCGACAAGCATCACCTTCTTCCACTGCCGGTTGCTCTCCTTTTCATGTTACCGAATTCAAACTTGGCATGATTAATCCACATTTCTATCGCATCGACAAATCAAGCTCTCATCATTCATTCCTCCCTTCTCTTCTCGCCGTGATTCTCCTCCGCTACTGTTTGTGTTTGCAGAGCTCATGGCCATGGCGGAATGCGTGAGGACTAATGAACAGAGAGTTTCTTGAAGCTCAACGCCGAAAAGTCGAGTCTTTGTTCCACAAATCCTGTTAAAAATGCGATTTTTATCGCCGCCAATGACTGCCAGCCTGCTGCTGCTGCTGCTGCTGCTCTTCGCCGTCTCTGATGCCCAGCAGCTGTCCGCTTCGCAGTCCAAGACGCTGCTCCGCCTCCAGGGCCTCCTCGAGTACCCGCTCGCTCTCGCTGGCTGGTCCAGGGGCACCCCCTTCTGCTACCTGCCCCCCTCCGCCTCCCTCGCCGTCGCCTGCTCCGGCGACCGCATCGTGGAGCTCGTCATCGTCGGCGATCGCCTCGCGTCGCCCGGCGCCCGCAACGCTCTCTCGCCGGCGTTCTCCTCCGACTCACTCTTCACCACCCTGTCGCGGCTCCCCAGCCTGGCCAACCTCTCTCTCGTCTCCCTCGGCCTCTGGGGGCCGCTCCCTGGGAAGGTGGACCGCTTCCCCTCGCTCAAAGTTCTCAATCTGAGCTCGAACTACTTCTCCGGCTCGATTCCGCTGGAGATCTCGACGATGACGAGCCTCCAAAATCTCGTCTTGAGTGGAAATTCCTTCAGCGGCTCCGTCCCCGACCTAAAACCCCTTTCTTCTCTCCTCGAACTAAACATCGGCGAAAATCGCCTCGGTCCCGAGTTCCCTTCCCTGAGCAATAGCCTCGTTACCTTAGTTCTCAAGAACAACAGCTTTGTGGGAAAGATCCCGGCGAGTCTCGGAGCCTTTCATCAGCTCGCCATGCTTGATTTGTCTTCCAATCATCTTTCCGGTTGGATTCCTCCATTTCTGTTGTCTCTACGATCCATGCAGCACTTGGACTTGTCCGACAACCAGATCACCGGACAAATTCCCGGCAATGTTTCCTGTAGCAACGTGCTCGAATTCGTCGATCTCTCAAACAATCTCTTGTTCGGCTTGCTTCCTTCGTGCTTGCGCTCCAATCAATCAAGCAGAGTGGTGCTGACTTCAGGGAACTGTCTAAATGCAGGGGATCTAAGGAACCAGCATCCTAATGTTCAATGTCACGGCGCTGCATTGGCTGCAGTTTTGCCTCCTGCAAACAAAATCAGTGAATCCAAAAGCCAAGTCGGCGTGATCATGGGCATCGTCGGCGGCATCATCGCCGGCGTTGCACTGTTGGGTTTGCTGATCTTCTTGGTCTTCAGGAGAACAAAAGCAAGTGAACCCAACGCCATTGTCCTGCACAAACCAATTGCAGCAAAATCTTCGGCTCAAGACCCCCCAAGAAGTCCCATCGATGCTGGTAAGAAAGCCAATCCTTTGTTACACTATCATATTTCGTTTGAATGATTGTAGCTTGATTCAATCTTATACTTAGAGATCATCTTTTTTGATGAAGGGTTCAAGTATCAATCTGCCAGAATGGAAAGTATTGGGCTAACACCCTACAGAGTTTTCAGTATTGAGGAGCTTAAGCAGGCAACTAATAATTTTGACCCCTCAAACTTGTTTGAAGATAGTGCACGAGGACAGGTACGATACTCCTATACAATTGCTAGTGATTAGATCTAGAACCTTGTTTTGTAACTCACTAGCTTGTGGTTGTATGATAATCGATCAGTTCTATAAAGGTCAGCTCCAAGATGGATCCCTGATAGAAGTCAGACTTCTGAAATTGAATCCAAAGTTGCTATATCAGAACCTACATCAGTATCTGGAACTCATCGCCAAGCTCAGGCACCATCATCTTGCTAGCATTCTTGGCCACTGCATCACCGGTAGCCAGGACTCGGTTAACACTACGACTATAGTTCATATTGTTTCTGAACATGTTACTAATGGAACTCTTAGGAGTCATCTGACTGGTAATGACAATGTCAAGCAGTTTGCTTGTTTTCCTACTGAATTCATTCCGGTATCTGATGCTCATCGTGACCGGCAGAGTGGCGAAAACGCGAGCTGCTGAAGTGGCCGCAGCGATTAGCAGCCGTAACTGGGGTTGCTAGAGGAATCCAATTTCTACACACTGTAACTGTCCCTGGGATCATTGGCAATCATCTGGATACTGATAGCATATTGTTGGATAAAACTCTCACTGCAAAAATAAGTCGTTACGATCTTCCCGTCTTGCCGAAGAGTAAGAACAAGGTACTCCTAGTAAGATCTCAGGGCTTGAGCATTTCCAATCTTTACAATTTTAACCAACTTTCTACTATGGATGTATGTTAGGCTGGTTATGAAAGGCCTTTTGTTCCTCTGGATGATAGAGACGATGGCAGGTAAGATCATCCTTTAATTTGCTGGAGGATAATTTCCAAGCTATAGAACAAACACACTGATACATGACTGCCATTGTTGCATCTTTTGTTATGATTGTAGCATTGACATTTCTGATCATGGCGAGGAAGAAGACATTTATCAGCTCGGCCTCGTTCTTTTGGAAGTCATCACCGGGAAACATACTGGATCCGATAGGGATGCCGATCATCTTAGATCTCAGGTCGATGCTTTTTTCTGATTCATGAATGTCGGTAGTCGATATTCATGCCTGATGATCGATTTGTTGTCATTCTCTGCAGCTCCATGGGAGCTTACTTGACAGCCCTGCAGATCTCAAAGGGCTCGCTGACCCTACTATTCGAGACACCTTCGCCGTTGACTCCTTGCGAACAGCCGCCGAAATAGCACTCAAATGTCTATCGGCGGATCCGAGCCAGCGTCCTTCGATCGACGATGTGCTCTGGAATCTTCAGTATTCAGGTCAAATCCAGGACGGCTGGGCTATGGGAGAAAATTCGAGCATTCAAGTCTAGTTCTAGCTCGAACTGTGAATTGAACCATATGCATGAAGTAAATCTTTGTTTTTTAAGTGTATGATTGAGTACTTGTTTTGATTCAATTGCATTCTATTGGATTTGTGGTTGCAAATAGATGTAAATGATAAATAGAACAGTACTAGGTCAAAGTTTGCTTCATTTTAAGGACATTGTGGGTCGGGGACGGCCGGCGACGACGAGATTTCCGGCGGAATCATACGAGACGACGCCGGAGAAGTCGGGGAGCTCGCACTTGCCTCCCATCAGAATGCTCTTCTGCCAGACGCACTCCTCCGCCCCTGGTTGAACTTGGTGGTTGCTTATCACCGGCTCAGAGCATCGCCGGCGCCGGAAGAACCACCGGCCGCTGTGGCTCGCGCAGGCTGCAATTGTGAACACGCACAGCAGCAGGAAGGCCGCCGCGGCGCCCAAACTGGCCGTGCCCGCTATGGCGGGAAGGCGATGGTGGACGTGGTGGCGCGGCATTTTGGGTTGGGAGTTCACCGGCGGGCAAGTCGGGGATGGATCGGTGAGACTCGAATTGATCTTTATTTATACTCTGCGGAGATCGTGGAGCAGATTAACAACTGAGCTGAAACTTGTTGAGTGGTTTCACTGACTCAACTAAACCATTTCAAACTATTGTATGATATAATACGGGAATCTACGACCCCGATTTTGCTTGCGTGAGGATCGTATCGATCGTAAGATACGGGAATCTAGCTATGACAACGGATCGAGCTCGTTGGCGGCAGAGGGTGCAAACTCTGATGCATCTTTCGAGACCATGAGCAGGAAACTGACAGGGATCGAAGAGGGGAAGGGAGGGTGGTGAGTGGACCGGAGTGGAGGATGATGGGGCGTACATTCAACATAATGAACGATCCACAGGGACAATAACTGATTGAGGGCTACGTGCTATCTATCTCTGGTGAGTGATCCTGTAGCTGGTAGAGCACCGAGCCGAGAATCTCTGGGACCGTACGTTAGTACAATCGGCAGCATGGCCATGTTTCCTTACGTGGGAGAGAGAGAGTACATGAAAATTCATTTATTCAAAAGGAATGGCATAATTATCTGTATAATTGTCAAAGGTAAAAGGGTAAAAAAATATTATTTCATTATATTCAATGTCTCTATCAATCCATATTAAAAAAATAATGGATCAAACAGCAAACAAATTAAACCTGAGATAATCGGTCTGATCCCACAGAAATTTTCCACCAGTCACCAGGGTAAATCGGGAAGCACTCGCGGTGGCCAGTCTAGAAGCCCAGCGTCCTAGGATTCGTGCCCCGTTTGGAGAAAAAATTTCTGCAAAATGAGTCGTAGCTGGGGATCGAATCGCGGATGCCTGGGTTAACGACTAGTGACCTTACCGCTGTACCATAGCCCCGGGGGCTCTCCGTCAATCCATATTAGATTAATATGAAGAACATAAATCATGAGGACTAATAATTCGAATACTATAACTAGTACGTAGAGAGAGAGAGCAAATTGATATTACTAGATTTTGACCTTAAGATGATAATAATCATGCACTAATAATCAATCCATCCCGTGAGAAAATATGCATAATTGTCAAAGAACCATAGCGAAGTAGGGTGGGACGGACTGGTCATTTGATGAGGTAGGGGCAGTTTGACTCGTCATTTTGATTGATTGGAAAATCTCCTACCTAAGATAAAATTATAGGCTAAGTGGCCAAGGCACGAGCCCATCAAAAAATTATATATATATATATATAGAAAAGTTTAAAATATTTAAATTTGAATTATAGATTAAATCCATGAGCCTATTGAATTTCCACTTTAGTTTTAAGTTTTGGAGGAAAATTTATTTTTTTCTTAACTTACCAACCAACCCAAGCCCATCATGGATCAACCTACATGGGTCACGGGCCCAGGCAAGTTGACCCTCCTTTAAATTGATCGATAAAATTTCAAACCATCCACTTAAATTATTTGATAGGGTGGGCTAACCAGATGGTCCTAACATAAATTGAGAGATTTAATTGTACACCGTGACTTCAATGACAATTAAATTATAAATTTAGCTTATTTGGTCAAGTGTTCCACTTAAAAAATAATAATTTAATGATGAATTCGTCGTAAATTAGCAATAAAATTTATAATTAAAAAGGTAATTATCGCTAATTAGTAATAAAATTTGCAAAAAAAAAAGAAGATATTTGTCCCTAAATTTGTAACAAATATATTACATCATAAAATTGGTCGCTAAGATTAAATTTGTCGCAATGTTCGTCGTGAATTGATGACGAATTATGGATTTGCCACTAATTCGCAACAGATTCATTGCCAAATTCAAAGATCTTCGGCAAGCCTGTCGAATCTCAAATTTGGTGACGAATTTAGAATTTGTTGCCAATCTAGAATTCGTCACCAACTTGGCAATGAATTATGGATTCATTGCCAAATATAAAGATTTTCGCAAAGACATGATCTCAAATTTGACGACGAATCCATAATTTATCACCAAATTGGCAACAAATTCAGCATTCGTTGCCAAATTAAAAGATGTTCACCAAGCCGGGAGATCAAATTTGCCAACAAATCCAAAATTCGTCACCAACTTAGCAATGAATTTTGGATTCATTGCCAAATTAGAGCTCTCGGCTTGGCGAAGATCTTCAAATTTGGTGATCTTCACCAATATCTGCGAAATTTCAAATTTGGAGACGAATACAAATGTCGTCGTCAAATTGGCAACGAATCTAGAATTCGTCTCCAAGTTGGGGATGAATCCAAGATTCGTCGCCAATTTGGCAACGAATTTGGTGGCAACAAATTTGGCAACGAATAATATTTCGTCACCAAAAAACCCTAACTTAACCTCTAACCCCTGATACCCTATTCGTTTTCTCTCCGATTCCCTAATCCCTTGAAACCCCAAATCCCCCTATCCTCATAACTGGTTGACGGCGATGACGAGGGCAACGGTGAGGGTGAGGGTGATGATGACAAAAACTAGCTCGGAAAGGTGCATGCCTCTCCTTTCCCCTCCCCTCTCATTTCCCCTTTCTCACCTACCGGATCTAGCCACGGCAAGGTTCGACGACCACAAATAATGGCCAAGAGGTGAGGCTGGTCGTCACACCCTCTAGGTCGGCCGCTAAGTCGGGTTGACCGCTGAGGTCGGCCAGCCTCCTCGCGAAAGGCTGAGTGTGCAGGCTAGCTGGCCGCTCAGGCAAGGCGATGGTAAAAGAGATAAATCCTAAATCCAATAAAGTTCATTTAAAAACTAATGTGGGTTGTATGGATGGAGTCAAGGATAAGAAACATATAATGTGTTTCATGTGTGGTGAGCGTGGCCACTACCATACAAAATGCACAAGGAAAGGAGAGCTCAAGATGCTAGGGCATTTGAAGAAATTGGAGAAAAAGAGGAGCTCAAGTCAAGGGGGAGCTTCAAAGATAAAAGGGAAGGTAATCCCTAATTTAAAGTTTTATCCAATTTCTAGTTCATATATGCTTGTTAGAAATAATATAGATTATTTACCCAAACATAATCATAGATTTAGGTATACTGATAGGAATAGAGTTAACAAGGTAGATAACCCTAGGAAATCATTACCTAAAGCTAGACCAATAAGACCAAAACTACCATGCCTAAGGGGAGGAATGTAGTAAATGATCAAGATATTAATCCCAAGAAAAGGAGACATATGTCTAAGAAGATGGTAAGTCTAAGAATGTCCAAGGTGGTCATATCGACTCTAGGGTTAGAGCCATAGAATTGAAAACTTAAGGCTTGAAGACAAGACTTGAGAAAATCGAGATTATATAGGTTCATTATTGGAGCTAGGGGACATGACATGTGTTTGGGTGATCAAAAACTCAAAATTTTCAAATTGAGTACCTCCAAAATCAAAATAATATCAAATGCTAGGAGGGCACAAGACATTGGTAAGGGAGGAGTAATCAAGGGCAAGACGTCCAAGATTAAGAAGGTAAAAGTTGTGAGCTAAGGATCACCAGAGATACACCGGTGTGGCTTATTAACCTTGGATGAGTCACCTAGGGAGGTGGCTAAGACTAAGAGCTAAAGGGGGAGCTCTAAGAGTCAAATTGGGACCCGTGGAAAATGGATCTCGGGAGGATTTCTTTCAGAATTCTAGATAGACCATTGAGTGCGCCAAAGGATTTGGAGATGAAATTGAGTCTCAATTCTTGGATTTTTACATATTTGGGTTGAGTTACATGCAAGAAGTATGACATTGGAGTCATATTGCATAATAAGTTGATTTTGGTGTATAGATGTCATATAAACCAATGCTAGAGGCGCATTATAGGTTGGTATGGGCAGATACATCAAGAGGAAGCCAAAACTAGGACTTTAGGTCAAGGTTCAATTGAATCATTTAGCTAGTTTTGAATTTTATGTTAATCTTAGGATCCGAAATATATATATTTTTAAATGTATTTTTCTCAAGTAGACACGGGTACCAAAAATCACTTTACAAAATTTTAAAATATTTGGAGATTTATGAAATTTCTAGTGCATTTCTGAAATTGAGTCAAAATTACAGAAATAGGCTGATATTAGGGTATTAGTCGACAGATGCAGGGACCAGTCGACTGATAATTCTGTAAGATTAAATTTCGATAGGGCGAGTCGACTGGTAACTGTATCAGTTGACTGATATGTGTTGAAATTATTTCCAACAAAATCGAAATGTGTCTTGATGATATCAAACTTGTGTATAATCTTATGAGGGGCTAATACACAATGTTTATGGTCATTAGACGTTAAAGAATCTAATAATTAGGATATTGTTGAAGCACTTTTTGATATGTGGCAAAAGGGGAGAAGTGTTGAGTTTAAGTAGGAAACCAACACACCTTTGCAAGAAATCCAAGTTCAAGGGGGAGCTTACGTAAAGGGGGAGCATTTGTTGGCAAAAGGGAGAAGTACCTTTGCAAGGAAAACCTACTCAAGGGGGAGTTTAGGTAAAGAGGGAGCCTAAGATTAGGTTCCATGATTTATACATGATCATTTGCTTTGTTGTTATTTTCCTAACTTAAACATGTTGTCAAACATCAAAAAAGTGGAGATTGTTGGAGCATCTAGGTACCTTGGGTTTTAATGTTTGGGCAAAGATTTAAGTTAGGTTTATTGTTGTATTTCATATGCATTGTAAGTATGCAGGATATAGGTACAACAGGATAAAAGTCCAAGTGGGATCTTGGCAAATGAAGAAGACCCGAACATAATGACCAAGGTTGAAGGAAGCTCCAGAACACAAGACGTGAAGGATGGAGAGGCATCCGAGGGACACAAGGCTGATGGAGGAGCTAGAAGGCTAGGTCTAGGTTGGTCGGTTGAGGACATTGCTGAGAGATTGTGTTTGGGAAGGAAACCACTAGGTTTAGGGTTTGGGCAGTCGACAGCTGCTAGGAGCAATCGACTGGTGTTGGGAACAGAGAGATCAGTCGACTGATCTCCTATGCAGTCGACTGGTGTTGGCTGAAATTTGAATATTGGTCTATAACGTTTGAATTCGGGTGGACTAGTCGACTAGTGTTGGCAACAGTCAACTGGTAACAGTTGGATCAACAACAAACTCTATTTAAGATAGCTCGGTTGGCTGGGCAAAGGTTGACGAAATTAACTTGGTTAAAACTTATTAGCAGTCTACAAGTGCTCATGTGTGGTTTCAAGGTTGTCACGAGATTTCTCCAACCACAAGGAGCGACACGAGCCAGCCGAAGGCATTCCGGGGAGTCATCCACTGGCGGATCAGGATCGTCCACCTTACGGGCTATCGTGGTATAAGAGCTTTATCTCCGAACCACGTTAAATTGATTTTGTTTTCTTTGTTAGTTTAGTTTATTATTATTCCGCTTGCATACTAACAATTGTAGGAAGAACCGCGAAATAAGTAGGTGATTGGCTATTCACCCCTCTCTAGCCGTACGATCAAGTCCCAACAATAAGTACTATAGTGATTCCTTATCATTAGTTTTAACAAAAAGAGAAGAGTCACTATTACATTTTTTTTGAAATTGAGACTAATAAGTGTAGAACTTAATTTTGCATACCAAACTCAAGGAGATTGTTTAAGCCCATAGATAGCTTTCTTAGTCGACAAACCTTTACTTCTTCTCTTGAATGAATCCCTTGAGGTAATTGCATATATACTTCTTCTTCTAACTCCCCATGAAGAAAAGCATTTTTGATGTCCATTTGATACATTGACCATCTATCGTTGGTGGCCAATAATAAGAGGATCCTTATTGTGTTCATTTTAGCCACGGAAGCAAATGTTTCCGTAAGTTTAAGTGTATCCCTTGTCCACTAGTCTAGTTTTCAAGCGATCTATTGAATCGTCACTCTTATGTTTGACTTTGTAGATCCAATTATACCCTACTGCGTTATTGCCCTTGGGTAAAGTTGTAATTTCCCATATTCTATTTATTATAAGAGCATCTAGTTATTCTTGCATTGCCATTTTCCATTTTCCATTTTTATTGGCTTTATTAAAATTCCTGGGTTCCTTTACTTGATCAATGCCACTCAAGAATACTTGATGACTTAGAGAAATTTTATTAGTAGTATAATAATAAGTAATTGGATGAGATATAGCTTTAAGGTTGTAATAATCTACCCATTTAGATGAAGGGATCCTTTGTCATGTGAATCATCTGAGGGAAGGTAGAGATGAACCAGAAGTTTCATTTTCTGGTATAGTTGAGAAAAATTTAAGATTGATCTTCCCCTTGCTCAGTTCATATTTCAATCTCTAAGGAGTTAGGTTCATCATCTTCTTTTTGTTCAAGAGTGACGTGTCCTTCCTCAAAGTTCATAATGTTTTCCTCCTTGCTTGATTGTAAAGGAAAAATAGTTGGCTCTTTTGGAGTATATAGGAATATTTGTAAATCTTCTTTTTCCTGTTCCTGTTCCTTTTCTTGACCTGCAAATAGACCCGACCACAGTTCGGAATCAACGGTTCGACGGTTCGGAACCGCCGGTTCGACGGTTCGTGGGAGGTCGACTCTTTACCTTAACCGCCCAAGACGGTTACGGTTCACGATTCGGAACCGCCGGTTCACGGTCCGGTTCACGGTTCGCCACGGTTCGGCACGGCTCAAGATTATTATATTAAAAAAATTAAAAATTAAAAAAAAATTATTAAAAAAGGGCTTGCACTTATATAAATTGTCTTCGTATCCCCTTAGGGTATAGGAGAATCAAAGCCCATGTAGTTCTTTTATATTTTTTCCCTTTTACATTTTTACATTTCTCACTCACTTGCATTTCTCCCGTTCCCGTTGTATTTGTTCCTTCGGTATCAAATTCTTTGACTTCGTCTTCTGAAAGTTGCATTCCTTGGATTCGCTTCTCGGCTTTGGTCCAATCATCAAGTAATGCTTGAGCTTCCAATGAGTCGGGAGACATGGTTGATCGTCGTTCAACTAATATGTTGCCGCCGGCACTGAACGTCTGCACCACAGCAACAGTCGATACTGGAGAAACTAAAATTTCTTTTGTGATCACGGAGAGAACGGGAAAGCTTTGAGCCTTCTGTGACCACCACTTCAAGATGTCGAAGTCTTCGCTATCTGCTTCATTAAAATCAAAATAAGTCGTAAAATAATTCTCAAGTTCCTGTGTGGAACTTGAGGATTCTCGTGGACGTTTCGTCCGTTCTTTTAATAAAAGTTGGGCTTTTGTAAGTTTTAAATTAGTAGTAATAGGTTGTTGTGTTTCAGAAATATTAATTTGTGTTCCATATTTAACATAATATTGATTATAAAGATCATATAAATAATTTTTAATATTATATACAATATTAGCTGGATCCGGAGAGGAAGAATACTTAATAGGAATTAATGCGTCATAATATAAAGTTAACATTTCTTATAAAACTTCTAATTTAAATCTAGGATTTAAAGCAAATGCAATTAAATAAATTTCAGGAATTAAATAAAAATATTTTTCCTATTTAGTTTTCATAGCTATTATACATAAAGTTAAAACTTCATCATTTACATGTACATTTAATATTAATACTATACTACAAAAATTTACTAAAATTAAATGAGTAGTAGGATAATAAACACCAGAAAGTTGTTCAGTTGCATCGTAAAAACTTTTAAAATTTCACAAATACTACTACAAATATTCCATTGTTGTGAAAATAAATATATATTAGTATTACTATTTTGTGCAAAAAATAAACATAATAAATCTTTATATTGAAAAGAATCTTGTAATAATTGATATATTGAATTCCAACGTGTTGGAACATCACGTGGAAATTTTTTTGGTCGCATTTCATTAGCTTTACAAAATCTACCCCATTGTTTCATCATAGATGGATGAGACCATAAGTATGAAATTGCGGTTCTAATTGGTTGAATATAATTTTATAAAAGTTTTAATCCATCTTGAACACATAAATTTAAAATATGGTATACACAACGCATATGAAAAAATAAACCACCAATGACAGGTTGACAAATAAATTTTAATTTATCTATTGAAACGGTATTAGAACTAGCATTGTCTAATGATATTGAAAATATTTGATGAGTCAATCCATATTCTTCTAAAACTATGTGTAATAATTGTGCAATGTTATGAGCAGTGTGTGATTCATCAAAAACTCTATAAGCTAATAATCTCTTTTGAAGGATCCAAGAGTTATCAATCCAATGGCATGTTATACCCATATAAGAATGAGTTTGCCAATGATCACTCCAAATATCGGAACATAAAGAAACTTTATTATTTAATTTACTAAATTCTTCAATTAAATTCTTTTTTCCTTGTTTTACTAATCTTTTAATTGTACGAGTTAGTGTAGTCCTAGGTACACGTTTAGCAGCAGGATTAAGAGATTCTTTACAAAAATCTTCAAATGTACATTTAGATCCAAAACTAAAAGAAAGATGTTCTACGGAAAAAAATTTAGCTAATAATTCTCTTAATTTATTATCTGAATATAAAAATAAACCAGAATCAGTACTACTACCGCTAGAAAATCTAGATAATTGTGTTTGAGAGCGGTCAAGCCCATATTCCGTCGGGTGCTTCGTTTCTACATGTCGTTTCAACGACCCATAGCCGCCGCCGGCTTGGAATTTGTAGGAAGCATTACAATGCTTGCATTTTGCACGCATTCGGAAGTGTGACCTTCTCAAAATGTTTAGTAAAAATAGACGATTTTAAAGGAGGATTATCCCGAACCTTAGAAGTAATCGCATCGGTACTTTCTTGCGTTTCGGGGATCGGAGGGCGTTGGGGCTGAGCCTCGGTCTCATCATCGGTGGATTGAATTTGAAGGTTCGGATCCTCGTATGCAATTTCTTTTCCCCTCCGAGATCGAGATGATGAAGCTCCGTGACCTCCTTCCATTATCGTCGATGAAGAACGCGGAGAGAAGTTGAGAGTTAGAGAGTTGAGAATGAGAGATTGAGGGAAGAGAAGTTGTTTTGTGAGTGAAAATGATGAAATGAGCTCCCTATTTATAGAGTTCGGATCATAACGGTCACTAAATCCTAGCCATTCATCAAAAAACGGTCAAATGATCTCATCCGTCCAAAAAAACAAAAACTCTCCAACGGCACTAAATCGGAGGTTCAGTGCCGTTGGAATCGGCGGTTAACCGCCGGTTCACGATTTTCTGCAGCTGGAACCGGAACCGGCCCGGCATCCTGCCGGGCCGGTTCCGGTTCGGCCCGGCGAACCAGGTCAATGGGCCACCCGACCCGTTGACCCAGGCCGGTTCCGGGTCGGGTCCGGGCTGGACTCGGGCCGGTTCCGGGTCGGGTCCGAGCTGGACTCGGGCCAGTTCCGGGTCGGGTCCGGGCTGGACCCGAGCCGGTTCCGGGTCGGGTCCGGGCTGGACCCGGCCCGGGGTCGGGTCTACCTGCAAAGTAAAATTTATTTTCCCGGCCCGGGGTCGGGTCTACCTGCAAAGTAAAATTTATTTTCTACAAATATCACATCCTTCGATGTGTATACTTTATTAGTAATAGGATCAAGACATATATATCCTTTTTGAAATGAATCATACCCTATAAAAACACAACGTCTACCCTTTTTATCGAGTTTGTCCCTTAGTAGTTCAGGTGCATGCGCATAGCAAACATAACCAAATACTTTCAAGTGTGAGATGTTTGGTTTATTGTTAGTGAATAGTTCCAATGGAGATTTTTCTTTAAGTACTCTGGAGAGTAAATAATTGATAAGATGAGCAATTGGACTAACTGCATCACTCTAATAACTTTTTGAGATATTTGCATGAAATAGTATGGTTCTATACACATTATTAACGTGATTAATAGAATAGTAAATAACTATTGAGGAGGAGCTTCAATGATATATACAAGCATTCCATCATCCACAAAAGAGCTTTGGTGTCCCCTTCAATTTATATATGAAATTAAAGTAAATATCTAATCAGTTTTTTCCATTCTGGTGAACATTGAATTGAGACCGAGTGAAGAGGTGGAAATAAAATTAATTTTTAAGAAAAAATAGGGAGATCACATCCGACATGTTCTTAATGATGCAAAGACTAGGGAAAAAAGTCACCTTGCATCACCGATAAAAATTGGACCAAGTTCTCCAATTTTTAAGCAACCGAGGAGAGCAAATAAAAGAGTCAACATAATAGGTTAAATAAAGCTTACAATTCCCAGGACTCGTCTGTGACATATACGAGAGACTCTATCAATATAGATGACCATACACGTAGATTGGTAATTTTTTTAACTCTCGCACTAATTTTTTAATTTATTTCAAACTATTTCATTATTTCTAATAGTATTTTTTTAGACAAAGAAATGGGGAAGGAGCCATTATTCATAGACACTTTCACAAGTACATTTCAAAAAAAGAAACGACTTTGAGCGGGGATAGAGCTAAGGCAATTAAAATTTAGATTAATCTTTAATCTTAATTTATAACTTATATTTTGTTAGTTAGGAGCTCTCTATTTATATTATATGTGTTTCTATTATATCTAATCAAGATTATATGAGTTTTTAAAATATTGTTATTGTAATTTTATTTTTAAATTTTCTCATGACAATATCAGAGAAATATGATGAGTTAGAGCTAGAACAGAGAAGTTTACAAACTAGTGATGATACTTACGGAACTGAGTCCTCTATTAGTAATGATATGAGTTTATGGCTAGAGGCGAGAGGAGGACTAAAAGTGTCACGCTCCCAGAGGTCCATGCTTGTTCGAAAATCAGACAGTATCTCTTCTGTACGGCGGACAATATAAAGCTTATACTATATCATCTCACACATATAATAAGCACAGCCACATACAGTTGACGACAAAATAAATAACATAACACATCCACACAGTTATTAGTATCCAAATAATAAATAATAAAATAACCAAAACTCTATAGGGTTAATGCAAATAAATTGAAAATCCATGACATAAATATAAGTTTACTAAAGAACGATAAAGTACTCACACGATAACATCTTTAAAAAACTATAACACAACTCAAACTAGAAAACTCGACAATAAAGAACGGCAGATGGATCCTCACCTACGGCATATGAGACGCAATTATCTACTATTTGAAACAAAAAGAAAAACAAATGGTGGTGAGTCCGGGGTCGAACTCTGCTGATATAGTGAACTGATAAATGTATGGTATAAACAAGGTAATTAAAGCAAATAGAAACAAGATATACAGTCTCCGGAAAGTAGAGTACACAATAAATGCAAAAGCATACCTGCGGGGCATGATCAGAAACTCCCATACCAAGTCGATAGGCTGCTCGTACTACTGAGTTGATCCAGGTCAAATAACCGATGCAAATCAAATACGTATATGCATGTCAATCAAATGCAACAATCATAGCTCAAACAAATGCAGGATCCATCGTATGCACATGATGCAATAACATGTATCACCCCTATACACCAATCTACAACCATCACACACGTCTGTGAAGCCGATGGGGAAAGAGCTGAGACAAGAAATACTTGGAGAATCACCTCAATCCTTGGGAAAATCACCTCAATCCCACGGGAGGATCACCTCAATCCCGAACCCCAAGAAAAGGGAGAGCGAACAGCTAGGAGAATTACTTCAATCTCAAACCCTAAAAAAGGGGGAGCTCAACCGCTCTGTATCAGAGACCCTAGGGGAGCACAACCGCTATAATACCCTATAACAAGGAGGAACGACCTCTAACTCGAATAAGGGGAGCACAACCACTCTAGTACCCAACGGGAGAGCACAACCGCTCTATATCATCATGGAATCAATAAGAAACACATACACCCAAACCAGAACCATAACAAATAAATATGCAACTAATCTATTGCGTAGGATATATCTAATGTCAACCAAATCCTGGCTAGGTCACATGATATTTCTAAAGTACACGCATACTAGCGGTACTCTTTGGATCAGAAAACAAGAGTTGAGACTGTATAACTAAAAATTTTGATTTTTAACTCAAAGATCAAGCAAAGAAAAGTATCAAACAGGAAAATAAGAAAAGTAGTGCTTGGGTAAATAAACATACTCAGATAACATGATAATCATGCATTTAAAGATAAAAGGCGCTAAAGAATCAAGCAAGAAGTGCCCGCCTCTAAAATATTAGATCGATACGCCTTTCTAGAGGGAGGGTGGATAGCAATTTTTCGATTCTTCTACCTACATTGTTAGCGTGCGCAAGCGGAAACAATAAAACAAATACAAACAAATGCTAACAAACCTATTTACGTGGTTCGGAGATGAAGACTCCTACTCCACGACAGTTCGTGAGGTGGACGATCCCTCGATCCTTCAGCGGGTCACTCACCGGATGTCCTCTGGCTAGGTCGTGTAGTTCCTTGTGAGTGGAGAAACCTCGCCACAAACTCAAGCACACTATCTGAGCACTAAAACTACTAATGAGCTCTAACCAAGCTCATTTCGTCAAGAGCTCCCAGCCCAAACCAAGTTCTCTTAAATAGAACTCAGGGTTGTAACACACGCTGGCAGTCGACTGCTCCCAGGGCAGTCGACTGCTCGTGTTTTTGTGCTTGGGCAGGTTATTGTGTTTTAATACTTTGATTATGTTAGGTTTTAGTGTTAATGTGGTGCACTGTTGTAAAGTTTAATCTGGATTTGGTTAACATAAATCTGGATTTGGATTAACTTGAGTGCGTATTAGGGATTGGTTCTAATCGTGCTTAGTATGTAACTTAGCTAATTTATTAGTAGTATAATTAGCTGAGTAATATTTTTGACGTAGTTTACGTGACGCGGATATTATTTTGGACGGGGGGTTCTCGTCGCTTGAATTTCCTTATATCGAGGCGGTACCTTTTTATACATAGTTAGATATAGATAGCAGTAGGGATACCTTATACTTTTATTTCTGTACTCCTTCTTCCGTTAGTTGTATCTGTTAGCTTTACTGCTTACTGTTCTTTATTTCTGCATGGATTGGTTATGTACAACTTACCTTATACCTTACGTTAGGGTTTAGGTTATGGTGCATACCGATTATCTGGACTACTGCATATCATGTAGATGACAGTAGAGATATATAGTGGATGATGTATGGAATAGTAACATGCATCATTGATGCACGTAGCATAGGTGGACGACCTTTGACTATCTGGAGGTTGAGATGGGTCGTTGGACTTGCTACTCGTGTAGGGGCATACGTAGGCGACCTTTAACTCCTCTAGTGGTTGAGATGGGCCGTCAGACTTGCCACATGACCTGTCGTGTAGTCCCGGTGGTGTCCCACGGCACTGTAGTAGGTCCCCTATTCTATCTGGAGATAGTTAGGGATGAGGGAGTGTACTTTTCCCTAGGGCGGGGTACGTTCCGGTCTGAGACCCTACTCGTTCGGTTTCGCGTGATGCGCGACAGTGACCGTCTGAGTGGAGGGAGAACCTGGTCAGAGCCCTACCCACTCGGTTTCGCGTGATGCGCGACGGTGGTCGACTGGCGCCAGGGGTGACCCATGTTGCGTCATGAGCATGCTTTGCATCTCTGCATTTGGTTGTGTTTGCTGCACTTGGTTGCTGTATTTGGTTGACATGCATGCTATTGGGGTTTGGATCGATACATGTAGGTATGTACTTCTTTTCTTTCCTATAGTTCAGTTCTGTATTTCTTTCTATTGCATTTATCTTCAGTATGACGTTAGTTGGTGACTTACTGCTAGTATAGCTTTCTATGCATATTGGGTTGTATTCGCTGAGTTCTTTGGACTCACCCCGTTAGCCTTGTTTTTCATCTTTCAGGATGATCGTCTGGATTGCCCAACAACATGTTCCAGTTAGTGTGTCTCTGTGACGATTTCCGAGATTGTCTTTGTATTTTGATAGTGGTACATGTTGGTACCCCTTTTCCTTGTTTGTTTTGTCTTTTCATTTCCGCTGTTGTATTTTGTGCTCTGTTGTGTCGTCTATTTTCACAACAGTATAGTTGTACTTTTGTGTGTCATGGAGATCTTATTTTCATTTTGTTTTGTCGTAAGTCGTACTGGTACGCAGCTTTTGTCGTGCTTTTCGTTTTCCTTTATTTCAGACGCTTGTTCCAGCCCTATAGGCTGCGGTATAAGGAGGCTGAGGTAGTCGTAGTGATTAGGTTTTTGGATTGTTCGTCGAGATGAGAGAGTGACCGTCCGATCGATATCGGACGAACGACTCCTCGAGACACGACATTATCTGCACTCCAATTGTACCATCATCGAACCCAATACTTTCATGTTGCACGCAAAAAAAACAGGGACTTTTAAGAAGTTGGGATGGAGAAGCAGGAGGAAAAAGTGACTGGAATTTTGAAAGGTAGATGGTTTTTTTTTCCCCTTTGTCCCAAAACAAAACAAAACAAAACAAAATAAAACAAAACAAAAACACTCAACTCATCCTCCCATCCTTGTCAATCATTCTCACTTTAACCGCAGGGGAAGATTTGCACACGAGATTTAGCATCATTGCCTTGAAATGTAGGCCGTGCAAAAGCCATTCCTCGTGTCAGTACAAGCTAGATATCACATGTGCAAGTCCCGGCCTCTTTAATTTAAGAGTGATGATAAGGAGAGTAAATTTGAGAGAGTGAATTGGAGAGTGAATGACGTGGCAGTTATTGTATACACGTCCGATCGACGATCGGACACCACCGGCGGCCTTCGGCCGCCATCCCGAACCAAACTATACCCTGGGGGGCACGGTGAACCCGTCGGGGATCGCCACAATTGCGATCTCGCATCATAGACCGTCGATTTCGATGGGTTCATCGTTGCCGGCCATCCTGACGAGTTCACCGTCCTTTTAAGGTATAGTTTGATTCGGGACGACAATCAGAGGCCGCCGGTGGTGTCCGATCGTCGATCGAACATGCACACATTAGATGGATGTCATTTACTCTCCCATTCACTCTCCCAAATTCACTCTACCAATCCTTACTCTTAATTTAATTTCCTCTTAAACTAGCAATTATATATATTATGAATATATATATTTTTCTATAAATTTTTTACTTAAAATTTGAGCGATCTTAATTGCATGTGTTTACAACTCATACTTCTTCGACTGTTGTTCCAATGTCAAGATACTCCTCCCTCAATTCAGTACTTTATCTAATAAAAATTTAATTAATTGACTTTTACTAATGTTTATCTTAATGAATAGTCAACAAATTAATAGTGAGATGACAATTCCTCCTCACTGCACCCCTTAACACCGGATAAAATAATGATTATTATATAAGTTAATGAAAAAAAAGAGGATTAGGAGAAAGTAATAAGAGAAACGATCAAGAATAGATATTTTTTTCTCAATAATAAATTAATTCTCTCAATTAGATATTTATATGGATTCTAAGATTAAGGAAGGACAGAAATTTTAAATATGGATCTCAATTTCAATCTAATAGAAAAATAAAAGAGACAATAAAATTAATAAAATAGGACGATAATTTAGATAAACTATGACTCATAAATACCAGACAAATCATAATTATATTAAATACTATAAAAATGTGAATTAACAAAAATAATAATAAAATCTTAAAAAGTTTAAACGGTGAAATTTAGAGTCGAAAGTTGACGATTACGAATTTTTCATAATAAATATAGATCTCTAAAATACACACATATAAATTTTAAATTCCAAATTAAAAATTATGGTCATTTCTCAAATTTAAGTTTGATCCTACATCACCTTAGTTCCAAATCCAATAAGATCGGCATGAGTAAACCACAACAACTACAACATTCCACCCTCACCCTTTCCTTTAAACCAAAGAAAGCTGCAAGCAAGCAGGAAATCTATTCAGAAGATGATTCATTATGCTCCTCTTGGAAGATTGCCGCTGATCAGCCAAACAACGTTGGATGATCAGACTCCTCGAGCTTCTTCTTCTGCTTCTTCGACTTCTCAGATGATGGACTTCACCCTTCCTCCTCCCACTCACCCCTTTCCTCCTCCTCATTTACCTGAACCTTCCAATTCAGTATCAACCTCCACTACTCCATGGTAAACTTCTCATTACAACTCGATCACTTCTCATGAATATAATTCACTTAATTAACGAGCAGTTGTCCGTGCATGCCTGGTCCTGGCTCCGGATTCAGCAAGATGAGGAAGAAGAACAAGAAGAAAAACAACAGTTATGGCATTAATGATGAGACGGCGAAGAGCAGCAGCGAGAAGAACAGAGGCAAAGGAGGGGCCGGGACGAGGATGAGGGAGCCGAGGTTTTGCTTCAAGACGATGAGCGATGTGGATGTGCTGGACGA
This sequence comes from Boesenbergia rotunda, assembly GCA_024364735.1. NCBI lineage: Eukaryota > Viridiplantae > Streptophyta > Magnoliopsida > Zingiberales > Zingiberaceae > Boesenbergia > Boesenbergia rotunda. The sequence goes on from JAGFNQ010001615.1 coordinate 66,112, forward strand.
TGGCTACAAGTGGAGGAAGTACGGTCAGAAGGTCGTCAAGAACACTCAGTATCCAAGGTACGTAAATTTCATTCATGAAGGAAACGTAGATTTCTAACTTCATAAGTATTCTACAATTTGAAAAGAAGTGTAGTATTTAAGAGATAGCTTGAATTCCAACTACGATACTGAAGGGTATTTTACTCTAATATGATGAAAAATTTAGGAAGTTGACAGTTGATTTATATATGAGGTACTCAAGAGACCCACTAGATAGACATGAAAAGAATCCATGACCTTGTAATGATTCATTATTCCAACTCTATGGGCCAAACTGTCGTTAGCAATCAATGTGCTTTTATTGTTATAGAAATGGATCCAATGGCTCGGATCCGTGCAACTTGAGAATCTTTTGCTTTTAGAAATCCAAGGTGCAAAGTGACCAAAAGCACACACCAACCTACAATTATTACCATGCCTTTTTTTTTATTGGTTCATCTTTTAGGGTTTCAGTGATCAGTTGAAAGTTATATCTAGTGTATTGGCATGCATGATGATGTTTATTTCAGTAGTTGCAATGCACTTGTTTCGCTATCTAATTAAATTAAATGAGGCGACGATATGTTGTCCATTTTGTCTTTGCCGCGACGCATGTAGGAGCTACTATAGGTGCACGCGAGCAAATTGTAGGGTTAAGAAGAGGATCGAACGGTTGCCAGAGGATCCACGGATGGTGATCACGATGTATGAGGGGAGGCATATACATTCTCCGCCGCACGATGAGGATAAGGACCAAGATTTGGCAAGATTAGTTGGTTCTGGTAGTTCACTTAACTGATTAATTGTGAGACATATTTGTTTGTTGTTGGTGTTGCTGTTGTTGTTGTGTATTTCTAAATATGCTTTGAAAAAAGAATGCATGACGATAAGGATTAACTTCATAGGTATCGGTAAGCTTAACATAAATCAATGATCCTTGGCTTAACATAAATCAATATTAATAGTGAATAAATTTGATGTTTAGTTTGATACAACTTATTTATCGACATTTAATAGTAAAAAAATATTAGGAAGGTTGACGTCGCTAAAGGGATGAATAGTGATTCACGATTCGTGATTCTCTCATCGTTCGTTAGTATCACGCTCATTTATAATGAGAGTTAAAACATAGTGAAAAAAAATATTCTTGGTCAATTTTGACTTATTTGACTTTTTTTTTCTTGACCATCCACATTTAAATTATTCTTGGTCAACTTAATCCGAAGTTGATTACACTAACAATCTTCCCTACCAACAAACTCTTATCTACTTAATGTCTCACTCTCATCAACAAATTTCTCAATCAAGCATTGAAATTCAATTCGAGCCAACTCGAGCTTGGTCAACTTGATCAATCTTGACCAGAGGTCGATCACACCAATAAAAATTATAAAATAAAATTTATAAATAATTTATAATTATTTAATAATTCATGTCAAAATTAGTTGTAAATTTATTTTTAATTTTTTATTCAAATAAAAAAATATAGTATTTTAATTATAAAATTGTATAATATAAAATTATTTATAATATATTAAAAATAAGAAAATAATATAAATTTTATATATGAGATAAATTTTTAATTTAATCTATTAAATAATGATATTGTTAGTTGACATGGATAAAATGGTTTTTAAATATAAGTTTGATAAGTAAATAGCTCATGAAGATTTTGAGTAAAAAGGGGTTCCTCAAGGTGACTAATGAGATCGCAAGCATTACTTCAGAAGTAACTCAGTACTCATTCATCACTTCGATCATCTTTTCCATCACAATTTTTATTTTCCTTTCAGCGAGAGATATATAGGATTCGAGCTGAGAAATCTTCCCTCGGACGAAGAGGTCACGTATGTTTCAATCAACTCCAGAAATTGAACAAAAAATAATAATAATAATAATTCAGAGAGGTACTGGAGGTCTGGAGCTTAGCTCAGGCTCAGCATGGACTGGCGGAAGGCGGCGGCCTGGTGCTCGGTGACGCACTGCGTCATGAGGCGCGCGCCTTGCTTGGGCGCGGAGGGGCGGACGAGGATGCAGGTGGCGATGTAGTCGGTGTTGGTGAGCGGCACTACATGCGCCGGCGGCCCCCAACCGTAGTCGATCTCGGAGAACCCGAGTCGGGTCCAGTCGGAGACGAGCAGCGACTCGTAGGCGGAGGTGAGCTGGTAGGGGTCTTCCTTCAGCTCCCCCTTAGCCCACTTCGCGTACTCGATCGTCAGCCGCCGCTTGGCGTCCTTGATCAGCTTCACGATCTCCGCGATCGACGCGGCAGCAACCATCCCCGCCGCCGCCCGCACCTTCATTATGTAGTAGCAGTTACCGTAGTAGCCTCTGTTGTCCGGGAGGACCTGGTGGAGCAGGCCGCGCGTGTTCATGGCGAAGCAGAGGTGGACGTCCACGTCGGAGGCGAGGTGGATGACCTGCGTCCGGCACTGCCACGCCTTGGCGACGAGGACCTCGAAGGAGGAGCAGCGGTCGCCGGTCTGGTCGAAAAACTGGGCCTTGAGGCGGCCGATGAAATCCGGGGAGATGTCCATGATCAGGTAGTGGAGGTGGACGTCGGTGGGCAGCGCGCACGGCCCTGAGACGAACTTGGGCGGGTTGGGGATGGCGTCGCGGCACCACACCGGCTCCACGGTCGGCTGCGGGAGGCCACGCGCGAGCTCGGCGATGGCATTGATGAATTGGGCCGCTCCTGGACCGTCGGAGATCGCGTGGCTGAAACGGAAACCCACCACGAATCCGCCGCAAGCGAACTTGGTCACCTGGAATTTCGAAGGAAAAGAAATCAAATTTTGAGCAAAGTTGGAACCCACTTTTACTGGAGGAATTCTGAAGGAAATTCCTTCCTTGCAGCTAAAATCTCGATAAATTTTTGGCTTTTTCCCAGAATTTTTTTAATTTAATGTAAAAAAAACCAATGCGAACTGATGGAGGAGGAGAAAGAATTTGGGGAAACTTCCACAAGAAACCCTAGATCCATGAATGAAGTGGTAATGGATCGCCTCAAATTCGACTTGATTTAAATCTCCATTCATGAACTGCGTTTTCTTCTAAACAATGCGGGTGGTAATTTTGAGGTATCGTTTTGTTTGGTGTTCCACCAAAACCTAGATCTATGAACGAAATGGTAATTGATCGATCCGATTGACTTGATTCGAAATTTTCCTCTGCGATTCGAAGTCGAAACCATCAAATTAGGTGAAGAATTCGTACCTGGACCATCAAAACAAGGCTCTCCTCCTCCTCCGCGTCTAGATCCGGCGGGGGTCGCGGCAGCAGCTCGTCCTTGGGGATCATCAAGGGGTGCTCCAAGTAGTCCACCTCGCGGAGGCCGCAGTCGGCTACAGCCTCGACGAACCAAACTCCGGCCCCGTTGCAGGAGACCTGCAGCTCGCCGTGGTCCGTCTCCACCAGCCGCCCCGCCAGGGGGTAGTAATGCAGCAGAGCCTTGGCCAGCGCCGCGCGGATCGCGGCCGCGGGGTCGTCCCGGCAGCCGCCGCGATCGAAGACGTGAAGGGACTCGATGAGGGCGCGCTGGGTCGGGTAGCGGTCGAGCCAGGAGAGGCGGAGGTGGCCGGTCGGCGTCGGCTCCGGCGGGACCACCAGCCTCCGCGACAGCCGGACGACGGCGATCTCGGCCGCGTCCATGGCGGCGGAGCTGTGGATCGAGGTCGAACAGGGGCGGAATCAAGCACGCGGCATGGATGCGGAAGGAGAGGAGAAGGGTTAGGTGGGGACTCTACTGTTTGCGTGGGAGATGAGCAGTTAGTTATTCTTCTTGGCTCTGTGGAAGAAGTCAAGTCAGTCATGCTTTATGGAATCAGTGGAAAAGTTGAGCAAATTAAATCCGCAAAAAATGATTTTTTTTAAAAAATATTCAACGGAAAATAAGTAATACGGCCACAATGATATTTCTCAATAGAGCTGTCAAATAGACTCATTCGTCGTCTTCACGAATCGGTCAGTATTTAATTAAAATTAAATCAATTAAATTGAATAAATTAAAAATTAAATTAATTCGATTGTTTTTAAATTAATCAAATCCATCGAATTTTTTACTTAAATCAAATTTATCGAACGTATAAAATTTCGATTAATTCAATTTTTACCGAATTAATCGAATTAATTAAAATTTTATTCGATTTTTAATTAAAACAATAAGATTTTATTTAATTAATTATATTTTTAAATAAAAAAATAATTAAATTAATATTTTATTAAATTTATTTGATTTAACCGAATTATAAAATTCAAAATCAAAATTGAACCGATTTAATCGAAAGCCAAATCAAATTTTAAAAAAAATAAAAATTAAATTAACCTAACGAATTTTAAAATTCGGTCGGTCCGATTCAATTAATTAGATTTTTTCAAATTTTTTGCTCATCCCTATTTACGGATTAGAAAAATCCGATCATTGTTTAATTAATTGATCGTTAACTTTTGCAATATATGTAAGATTTTCTATATATTAAAGAAATTAAGACAATTATCATATTAAATTTAATTTGTCAAAAAGAAATTGTCAACCATCGATATACCAATATTTGCCTATAAATTAGGAAAATCATCAAAGTCGCTTCAATTATTGGCTTGACAATAACAAGACAGAGATGCCATGAGTTCCTCTAATGATTACTAAAGAGTTGACAAACACATTATTTTTTAAAAGCAAAAACGAGAGAGACAAACATATTGGTTTAGAAAATGAAGCATAATTTAATCAAACAATGATCAAATCCCTTTTTTCTACTATTTATTAATTTATCAAATTAAAAATATTAAAGTTAGTTCTGTAGTTTTATTTGTTGGATACAAAATGAATAAAAATGGAGGTAGATGGTGATTAGGACTTTCGTTTTACATTGGGAGTTTCGAGGTGTATTGGTTAGCTTAAATTGTTTCACAGGCATATTAGTTGTAAACAAATGCATTGGGAGATGCTCTCTCTCACACGTGTACAGGGGATACAAATCGAGGACTCGAATTTATACTGAATCAAGTTGATTCGTATGTGTGCATGACTTGCGTGCATCGAACGCAGGACCGATTCAGGAAGTGGCAAGGAAACAGCATTATATAGACCTCAGCAACTCTCCCTTTCCGATTCGGGAAGTTCGATTCAGGAAGACTGGTTCGGGAAGTCCGGTTCGAAAACTTCTGATTTGAAATTCCAACTTAGAAGTCTATATTCTGAATATAAGACAGTTCAGATCACTCAACAGCTACGTTGAAATTTTATAATTTTAATTTACTTTAAACTCTTCGACAGAGTATCTCCAACATTAATTTCGTTTCAATGTTTTTCTTCTTTCCTTCTGTCTATTCGCTTCCACTCAATTTTGAAAGGATGAGGTTTAGTTTCCTATTTGTTCATCACTTTCCTTTACAAGATAGCGCCGGAAGAGATTTCTCTTTAATTTGTCAATCTTAAATCCAAATGCCTAGGTATTTCTATTCTTTGTAGATGATCATCAATCATCAGTTAAATTTGATCTAAAAAATATGATATAAAAAAAATCAGAAGAAATAAAAAATCTCAAAAGCTTCCCACAATATTTAATACTGTAAATCATCATCTTCACCGGGGCTGGCCGGCGCCTTCAGATCACTGGCGCAGGGGACGGCCAGCCTCTCAGAACGGCCTCCGGCGAGGTTGTCTTTGTCGCCGCGGCCTCCGGCGAGGTTGTCTTTGTCGCCTACGCGGCGGGACAGTTCGGACCCCAATTGTTTAATCTCCAAGGAATACTCATCGTTCGTGATATGGAGTTGAATGCGGAGATCGGTCAGCGTCTCTTCCTGAGACCATGAAATCGAACCAGAGGCGAAGAACCTTTGGAGCACGGAGCGAATGGCGTAAAGCTCCATTTCATGTTCCTGCATGCCTTTGCCTCCTCCTCCTCCTTCTCGACCTCATCGATCTCTCTCAATCTTTTGCCGCTGCCCTTTCTCGGCTGCTCCTCGGCTCCCAGTTTTCGCTTGCTCATGGTGGAGAAAACTGGAAACTGGAAAAGGTCTGCGGGAGTTTGAGCTCCCTGCCGACGAAATCGATCAAACAACAGCAGAGATTAATGATCTCGACCGGGACGGGAGAAGTTTGATATAGTTGGAGAATTCTGTTTGAGGGAGGAGAAATATTAGGGAGGGAAACTGATATCACTCGATGAATTCTGTTTGAGGGAGGAGAAATATCAGGCGTGACTCATTCGAGAAAAAAAATAAACATAATTTTATAAGAGTCGTGATGTGCAGCGCGAAAAAATTGCACGAATCCCTCCGCGAAACAGTCAGCAGCCCACGTGGCAAATTCCCTTCGTGGCTTTCCTCTTCTGCTTAAATGTAAATAGCGTGTTCATAAAGACATGATTAATTGATAACTGCATCAGTTAGAAACACTTGAGAGTAAACACATAAAGAAAGAAAGAAAGAGCAGGAGAAGATCCAAAATTATCTATCTGGTCACAACAAGATGTCGTCTTTGGTAGGTAACCTTTCAAAGAAGGTCGTCAATGGTGACGGAAGCCGATCCCCGAAAGCTTGGCGGCCGCAGCGCATACAAACCCCACGCCGCCGCCAGAACCTTCGTCGGCACCAAGTACAGCACCGCTGCCGCCAGCAAGCAGAAAATCAGGAACAGAAACGACGCCCACGGGTCCCTCCAGCTCAGCAACGACTCCGCACGCTCCGCCACCGTCGCCATGTCCCCCAGCCTCATCTGTACCCGCCCGGCCACGCTTCGCAGCCTGTCGTACCGCATGCAAACCACCTCCGGGCTGCGGCTCGTCGGGAACGTGTCGAGCTCCTCGTCCAGGTCGTCGACGTACACCGCGTCGAGGTGCGACAGTCGCAAGTCTATTTGCGGTGAGTGGCGCGGCCGCGATCGGTATCGACAAAGCCCGACGACTGCAGTCGTGAAGAGAGCTACAGGCAGAATCAGCTCCGGGGAGAAGATGAAGAAGAAAAACGCCATCGTAAAGACAACGGAGTGGAAAGGGCATTGCCAGCTGCGGACGAACTCAAACCACCGGCGGATAGCTGCGACAGAAAATCGCGAGGGGGCGGAAGGAGATGGTGCGACAGAAAATCGCGTGAGCGCAAGTCGCTGCCCTCGCTGCCGAGAAGAGATTGAGATTAGGGTTTTTCTCGCGCGCCGCGACTTTTCGCGTGAGTTTTCTTTGTCGGAAAGCCACGAAGGAGTTTCCGCCACGAAGGAGTTTCCGCCACGAAGTCACTTGCCACGTGGGCTGCTGACTGTTTCGCGGAGGGATTCGCGAAAATTTTTCGCGCTGCACATCATTTTCCATTTTATAATTAATTGACACAATCATCAGTTTAGTTCCAATTGAAAATTACATTTTGATAATTTCCTTTCTTTTTCAAAACAGATATATATAATTAATTGACACAATTTTCATTATCTTTTAAATTTTATATTCCTTCTTGCTATATTTTCTAATTCGATCAAGAAATATCTATTTGAAAAAGAGAGGGAACGGGTCCAAAGTCTCCAACCGGACCCAAGAGTAGGGATGGTCAACTTCTATGATCTTCAAGGACTCCTCAGTGCAGGTCCAAAGTATCCTAACCAAAATGGGCCCAGCCTACTCATTACAAAGTTAGCCCATTAAAACTCTTAGAGTAGTTGGGTCGTTAAGCCAAACCCTCCTAAGAAGCCCGTCTAAAAGATACGGTCAAAAATATCAATATCACAAAATAAGGACCAATCTTTGACAGATACACATTAAAAGCCTCTGATCATTATACTGTATTAATATGTTGGCTTCCATACAAAAGATATTACGATAAGACAATCACATTTATGGCGACATAGTGTCTCGTTGGAATAGAGGTTATGAGAGATGTTATATATAGAGGTTACTTTTCCATGATGCAGGTATCTGGATCTGTCTTTTGCTCTTTATTTTGTGCTTCATTTGCTTTTGTTCTAGTTATTGACTTGAATGTCAGAGTGTCTACGCTAGAGATCCCTTAGTCTGCCTCTAACATTTTTCTATGAGTGTCTTTGTAGTTGCTGACGGTTTTTTTGTGGTTAACTTATTCGCCCTCTCATTGATGTTTCCATCTCATTATTCTTTGACAAGATCAAATTTGATGTCGTCTATAGGATTTGATTTGGTATTTGTGTTGTGTCTATCTTGACTTAGTCTTAGATAGAGCCAAACACGACATAATTTCTTTTTAGTAAATTAACAATAGAAAAAATTGTTATAAATAAATCTTAAGTCGAGAGATCTTGATGAACAATATCTCTATTCCACTTCTTAAGAAATAATAAACATGATAATTTAACCAAAGTTGCGGAAGCGTACCGGAATCCATTATTTGCAATCGATCCTCGGAGATGATCCAGAATTCCTTAGGTTTCCAAAGAGTTTTGTCGATGGAAAATAAAACAAAAGCATCGTCTGCAAACTGGGACCATAACCCCTGTTTATAGAATCCAAAGGTTAGCTTTTTCTAATTTAGCCCCTCAACAAATTAGAATTAGCACATAGTATCCACAATATTTTATTCATAACAATTAAGCCCTTAAGTCAAATTACATAATTCCAAAATTTAGATCACAATATTTTTGACTTATTTAATTGATGACATACATAATATACATATGACCTAAATCTACAATACAAATAACATAAATATACTTTTGTAATGATCATTTATTTTAGACTTAAATACATATATAAGACTACTAGTATAGACATGATATATATATTACTAGTTCTAAAATAAAATTAACATTTATATACATTTGTTAATCTAGGAGTGAGAAATTATACTCATATTATAGTTGTTGCATATTAAATATAAATATTTTAAAATAGTTAAGGATCAAAATAATCCATCATCCATTTTGGTTGAATTATCCCGGTACCCATAGAGGAACTGATGATTATTGTATAAATGTCATTTTAAATTTTGGAGATTACAAGTTGACAAAATCAATATATTCGTTTTTTTTCACGTGTTAGTCATAATATTCGGATTAATAATTTCATGATTTATTTATTTTTAATTAGCCTTGAGATAAATTGATAGGGACGTTAGGGTGAGTAAATCATCCGTTGCCATCTTGGTTGAATTATCCCTATTTATTTTAAATTTATGTCATGGTTTATCAAACAGTTTTTTTAGATATAATATTTCTATGAAACATACTATGCCAAAAAGGATAATTTGTGATTCAATAATTATTTATAGATAAGAAACATGTTTTATTTTAAACTATGAAAAATTATATGAAAAAATAATTCTATGATTTTCTCATATAGAATTGAATCTTCTACGATTCAAAGTTGAAAATTAAAATTGAACATTTGATCATGTATATGGATCAATAACGAATAAACTTTTGCACCTATATTTTCTGTCAAAATTTTAATTTACAAGTATTGATATGTATACATAAATGGTCCAGATCTACTCTACTTTGGAAGTCTCCTAGGATTGTCCTATGGGACACGAATTCTGGACGTTGGTTTTTAGATCGTCCATCGGGAGCACTTTCCGATTTATCTTATCGACCGGTGAAAAATTTTCATGGAATCGGATCGATTGTCCGAGATTACAAAAACCTAATTAATCTTTTTCCTAGAATTGTCCTATACTATTTTCATTGATTTCATCGGAATCGATCCTTATCTAAATTTGAGAATTATTAATCCGTTGTTAATAAGTGTGATTTTTATATTTAATAATTCCTTTTCATACTTTCTTCACAATTCTTCTCTTCATGTCAGACCATAAGATAATTATTAACCCCGAAATTAAAAAAAATTTAAAATAACATACTATAAGACACCCTAAATATATATGCTATAATTCGTGATTATCTAAACTTTTTAATTTTAATTTTTTAACTGAAATATTATAATTTAACCTTTAAATTTTAAAGATAAAATCTAATTTATTTGGAGTTTGAAAAAATAAAAATATATATAATTCAACGTTGAGACGTGTAAATTTAATTCTAGACGTTGGAGATGTTGGAGACACAGATTTTTTTTTAATTATTTTTTAATTATTTTTTAAACTCTTAATTATGTCAATTATATATATATATTTTTAAGGATTTAGGGTTGTTATAATATCAAACACAAGAAAATTTTCATACCAAACAAATATTAAAGGTGTATATGGGATATGCCCCCTAAGCCTTTAGGGTGTGTTTGATTCAGCCATTCAGGATTATGGTGGATAATTTTGGTTATCCAACTATGGTTATACACGATACCATATTTGGTTTGAGGTGTTGCACTGTTGCTTGATGCTAAAGTTTTTCTCGATTCTGATGCGTTAGTAAACATAATCAATTAGGGCATCTGACCTGGAATTGGAATACCTTAGCATGCCTTGGTTTTCTTGATTTGGAAAGTTAAGGAAAAAAAAGAAATTCAAAATTATCCTCGGAGCGATCGGAGTCGAGTGTGGAGGTGACAGCAAGCAGTGTGCATCACTGGCAGTGGTCGGTGTCGTTCTCACAGGCGCTATCAGTGCAGGCGACGTCGATGTCGCCGGCGACTGAATTTTTTTAATTTAGTATTTAATTGAAACTTTAGTAAATTAAAATAGTAAAATAAATTCTTTAAAAATTATCCAATTTTATTTTTTTATATTATTTTTATTATATGTTTTATGATATTTTAATTTTTAAAAATTAAAATAAATACAGTCACAGCAACTGATATAATTTTTTTACTTAAATAGAGGTGCGAACAAACATACAATACTATTTTACCTTTTCTATTTTTA
>JAGFNQ010001615.1:76930-146980 GCA_024364735.1 Boesenbergia rotunda
ATGGGCCGGGTCCGTTACAATAAAACTTCAGCTTATATTATTTTAATTGGTAGGACAGTAAAGAGGCCATGTTCCCTTCCAATCCGTAGATGAAACCGCAAGGCATTCCCGGGATGCATTTTTCCGCATGTAGCGCACGGGGAAAACCTGCACTGTTTATTTCCTGGGCCCCCTTGGGAGTTGTTCCATGGCTTTCGTTTACCGTTATGGTTTTCCTTCTAGTTAGCGTTGGTACTCTGAGGTTTCTGACCTCCTGAGTGATAATGAAAAGGAAAAATATTAGGGATAATGAAAGGAAAAGAATCGAGAATCCCAGAGTGAACTTGATTCTTACTTTCATTTAGAGTCTTCCTTTGCTGATTGTTATTGTTCAGGTAATGCTTGGTGAGTAGGGCACTACTAAACAGCTCCTCGGCGGTCTGCGGTCTGTTAACTCCGCCGACCACGTTCAAGGCTATTTCAGGCCGCAACATCTTCAGCATAAGTCTGACCCTCTCTTTCTCGGTGCGGACCAGCTCGGGGCCTAGGCGAGCCAGTAGGTTAAATTTCTTCACGGCTTCATTGACTGAGAGGTTACCCTGTCGGAATTCCATGAACTCGTCGTAGTGTTTGTTTGTGACACGCATATTGAAGAATTCCTTGAAGAATTCTAATTCGAAATCTGTCCACTTCAACTGGTTCACCTGTAACGCCCGGCCCCTTACCGTTAGGCGGCGCGTTACCTTTAACCTTTTTTTTTCTTACTTACTTATATCATTGCGTATGAATCTAACATTGCAGCGGAAATGAAACATAACTAAAAGCATATGTGCAACGATAAGGAAGTAATAACATCATATAACATCTAATAGCATCCATACTTAAATAAACTCCAAAAGAACTAGCAAGTATCATGCATAAAGTAGCAACATATGTCTTATTAGAAATAAGAACTAAGTCTATAGATGGCACTAAAGTGGATCGATCAGTCAAGTCACCACCACACACATTAGCCCTTCCTGCAGCTGCCCATTCCTCAGAAATTTCTATGTTGATCTGCAACATAAGCAAACAAACTATAAGTATAAAACTTAGTAAGCTCTTTCCTACTCACTAAATCCGTACGTCGCATGCATTTTAAAACATATAACATTTCATGGATAGCATAAAATTCATAAGGCACATAAGATACATGAAGACATATAAACATAGAACATGTGCATTTCAAAACATTAGGATGCTCTTTAGAAAACATAGTAAATAATACTTTAAAATCATATACATCATCTTCTTTGGGGTCCCCGGCTTTGTACCCATTCTTTCTTTTGCGCGCATACCCCTATGTAGGATGTGAGGTAGCTAATCCCGACCTACAGGGTCTACAATCTTGGCTTACTATCTTTCAGCCTAGGGACAGCATTATCGGTAGTCCGGAACCGTGGATCTTTTTCAAGATCCGATACAAGTCAATCTTTAAAGTAAACTACATACATGCATGCTTTTCTTTTCTTTCTTTCTTTCATATAGAACATGCATTCCTTTCTTTCTTTCTTTCTTTCTTTCATATTGCATGTACTATAGACATTCAATCATTCATAATCATAAGCATACTTTCATATATAGAACATGCATTCTTTCTTTTTCTTATTTTCTTCATATTGCATGTACTATAGGCATTCAATCATTCATAAACATAGACATACTTTCATGGCATAATCATTAGCATAAATAGCAAGACATGGAAGGACCTTTCGTTTAACACATGTAAGTGAATCAACCATCATGCTAGTTTCATCAATACATCATACATATAACATGCTTGTCTTAATCAAGGCAATATGTTAGTTTAATCATTCTTTTCTCATCTTAATACATGCTGGCCGAAACTTCATAGCAAGGATATCATAGCATAAAACCCACATAGCATTGGAATAAAGGCATACATTACATAAGAGGTCATTTACAAGTACACTGGTAGTCTAGACTCCACTAAACACTAGTTTAGGTGCATGAATTGTACTTGAACTTATTCTTAGCCTTTATTCTAGTAATTGGCCAAAATTCACAGCATGGATAACATAGTATAAAAGTCATATAATCATGGAAATAAAAACATACGTTACACATGGAATCATATACAAGCACAAGGGTAGTCTAGGCTTCATGGAACACTAGTTTAGGAGCATATTTTGTGCTTGAGCTTATTTTTAACCCTTATCCCAGTATTTGTCCGAAATTCACAGCTAGATAACATGGCATGAAAGTCATCCAATCATGGAAATAAAACATAATTTACATGAGAGATCATTAGCATGTACAAGAGTAGACTAATCTTCACTAAACCTTAGTTTGGGTGCATGAATCGTACTTGCACTTATTCTTAACCCTTACCCTTGTAATTTGTCGATATTCACAGTATGTAAAACATGGTATAAAAGTTCATATAACATGTAAACAAAAACATATTTTACCATTAAGGTCATATACAAGCATAAAGGTAGTCTAGGCTTCATTAAACACTAGTTTAGGGGCATGCTTTGTACTCGAGCCTATTCTTAACCCTTATTCTTGTAATTTGTCGAAACTCACAGTAGGGATTTCATAGCATAATCATTCACATAACATGGGAATAAAAGCATATTTTTCATAAGAATTCATTCACAAGTGCAAAAGTAGTTTGTACTTCACCAAACACTAGTTTAGGTGTATGATCTAGAGTTCTACTTGGATTATCATGCATATGGGTACATGTAACATTTTTCTAAACATCAATACATAGAATGGAGCATGAGTTTAGACTCAAACAACTTAGATAAGGTACTGACCCTAAGGTATAAAATTATTTCCATCATGAAATAAAACACCCAATCACATGCATATCACTTGGTTTAACTATAACTTCATGAAGGTCTATAAAAATCTGTTTTAAGGCATAATTTAAGGCCCCTTGGCCGAATGTTACAGGGGTCCCTTAGCATGGATTCCACAAAATTTCATGGCCTAAAACATTTATATAGCAAGGAAACAATCATTAGAACAATAGCCTACTTCATGCATCAACATTTATCCATTTCATGACTTGGCGAATTCTTCCAAGTCCTTTACATCATGGAGGGCATTCAAACACCCATGTATCCATCATATATTCATTACAAAAAGGTAGTAACAATTTCATGAACTCTTCCTTTAAGTTTTTGGACATAGAAAAGGGGGTACCCCTTTATGGCCGAAACTTCCCTCAAGGTTTTCTTCCATTCTCTTTCACCCAACATCACAAGCAAACATAAAAATCATAAAAACACATAAAAAGCCATTATGTTGCAGGTGAGGGAGTCTTACCACTTGTGCTTATGTTCCCAAAAGATCTCCAAATTTTGGAGAAGAAAAGACCTCTTAAACTCTAGCACTCCTCTTGTTCTTCTCTTCTTTTGGTCCGGTTTTCTCTAGGAGGTGAATGACTTGAAAATGGTAGCAAGGGCCACAAGGATTTCGGTGGGGAAGAGGAGGAAGGGGAAGAGTTTGGTGGAGAGAAAAGGGGAGGGTTTCTTGGTCGAAATGCCTTAGGCATTTCCTCCTCTTCATGGCCTTTTATGATGAGTAAAGAGGCAAGCACCTCTTTAATGGTGTCTCTTCAATTTTTTTGTGTCTCTTCATCTTCTTTCCCACTTATCTACAATTCCCCATCCTCTTCTAATAGCACTCCCTTGCTAGGTGAATTGGTTACATGAATATTCTTAAGGCTTTGCTTTCCTTTGAGGTCCAAGGTTCAATCCTTGGCACCTCCTCTTCTTTTTGCTTTCTCTTCCTTTTATTATTTCTTTTTTTCCAAGCCCGCATAACCAAAGCCCACCTAGAGAATGCTACTTATTTAATTCATACACATGCATATGCATATCATTATTCATTCATACATGTGTAGGATACTCAAGCATAACATTAAATATAATACCTAAACACAATTATCTCACATCCACTACATGTCAAGATAATGCCTAACATTTCTTTATTCACAACTTTTCCCACTAAATTTATAATATTATTCTTGGCCACATGTTCAATTATTACATCGTTCTAGAGGGAAATTTGGGGCGTTACAATCCACCCTCCCTTCTGAAAAGTTCGTCCTCGAACATAAAACAACTCGGGATATTTTCGTTTCATATCATCCTCACGTTCCCAGGTAACTTCTTCAGATTGCTGACTTTGCCACAAGACTTTGACTAAGGGCACTTCCTTGTTCCTTAGTCTCTTGATGTCTCGATCCAGGATCTGAATGGGTTTGCTTTCGCAACTCAGGGCCTCCTAGATCAGTACGACATGCGGTTCAATCACTTTGTTGGTACTGGGAATGCACTTTCTGAGCATCGACACGTGGAACACATTGTGGATAGCGGACATCTCCTGAGGTAGCTCCAGCTCGTAAGCCACCTTGCCCACTTTGTTCAGGATCTTGTACGGTCCCACATATCGTGGACTAAGCTTTCCTTTCTTCCTGAATCGCATTACTCCTTTCATAGGAGCTACTCGGAGGAACACCAAATCTCCGACGTCGAACTCCAAAGGTCTACGTCTCTGATCCGCATAGCTCTTCTACCGGCTCTGGGCAGTCTATATTCGTTGGCGAATACTCTGTATAGCTCGGGTGGTGTCGTCGATGAAATCCGTCTAGAGTCCCATCTCTTTCTTTTCGCCACCCTCGTACCAACAGATTGGAGACCTACATCTCCGTCCATATAACGCTTCATAAGGTGTCATTCCGATAGTAGCTTGGTAGCTATTATTGTAAGCGAATTCCGCTAGACATAAGTATCGGCACCAGCTCCCTTTGAAATCCAGGGCACAAGCTCGTAGCATGTCCTCCAGTACTTGATTTACTCTTTCTGTTTGCCCATCAGTCTGAGGATGGAAGGCGGTACTGAAACGCAACTTTGTGCCGAGAGTTTTATGAACACATTCCCAAATTTACGATGTGAAGCGGCCATCTCTATCTGAAATGATGGTCCTGGGAATGCCATGCAGTTTGATGATTTCCTTAGCATACAATTGAGCCAGTTGCTCAATCGAATAAGTCATCTTGATTGCTAGGAAGTGAGCAGACTTCGTCAATCTGTTCATAATTACCCATATCGCATCATATCCGTTCGTAGTCCTTGGAAGTCCTAAAATGAAATCTATAGAGATATCTTCCCATTTCCATTCCGGGATTGAAAGTGGTTGTAGAACCCCTCCGGGTCGTTGGTGTTCTGCCTTCACTCGTTGGCAGGTCAGGCAAGTGCTAACATGCTGAGCTACCTCTCACTTCATGCCGGACCACCAAATTTTTTTTCCAGCTCTTGATACATTTTGGTGGATCCTGGATGTATCGAATAAGGGGTTCTGTGAGCTTCTGCTAAAATTTCTCTCCGCAGCTCCGAATCATTAGGGATGCATAGACGATCCCTAAGGTATAATACTCCCCCATCGGCGATACGAAAACCATCGCCCTTTCTTCTAGGATCTCCTGGTTGATTCTCTGAATACTCAGATCACCATTTTTAACACAACTTTATTTATTAGACCTTATAAGTTCATATACAACAACTAACCGAACTTAATGAACTAGATAGGTTAACATCATGCCCATAATAAAAAATATTATGGCAGTGGCTGTCACTCTCTCATTCATCCCCACTTGTCTCGGGATCTTCTACCGTTTCCATCGGATCCTCCTCATCCATCTTGGGACCCCCTTCGATCATCTCGAGAACTTCCTCGGGCATCTCGGGGTCTTCCTCGAGCATCTCGGGGTCCTCCTCGAACACCTCCATCTCAGGGTCTTCCTCAAACATCTCCGGATCTTCCTCAGAATCTCCCAGATCCTCCGGAAACTCATGGCGAAGAAGATGCTTGCATAGCTCAGTATATGAGATCCGACATTCATGCTGGCCCCATATCTGGTGTGCCACTTCTCTCGCACGCGTGGGTAATGACCGAATCAGTGCTCCAATTGTAACGCCCGCCCTTAATCCCCTAGGGATTCGGCGGCGCTACTTTAACTTTCATACATTACAACTACACGCATGCATTCATATATTTTTTTTATGCATAGGCACATGTAACATGCAAGGTTCATGTAGCGGAAGCATGATTATTTTTCAAAACATTCAACCAAGTATGGACATCAAGTATTAAATCATGTGTAACATTATTCTAAGCATGCGCATCTTAATAGGGAGGTTTATTCCAGATTTAGTATATAAGAGTGCAATAGCGAGTCATAGGGTATCAAAACCAAGTATTCATCTTTAAACATAGCATGTATATAAAAGAACATAACATGACCAGTTCCAAAACTCGAAGCAACTAAGAGCAAGATCCTTTTTATCCACCAGCACTATCACACACACACTTGCCCTTCTCCCGCAGCCTCCATAATTTAGCGTCCTTTATCTGTAGCATAAGGGAAAACACTAAACGATAAGCAATAGCTTAGTAAGACTCTGTCCTACTCACAAAACCGGATATCATGAAAAGGTAATAGAATATATCACATTCAAGCATGGTAAGCATTTAAGCATGTTAAACATCTAAGCATGTTAACTTCATAGGACGGTTCTTTTGAAAACATATAAACATAATACTTGAACATAGCATAATCATTAGGGCCCGGCTTGTACTTCATGTTTTGCGCGCGCCCCTAAATAGGAACAAGGTAGCTAATCCCGAACCACTAGGGTTTACTAGGCCTTCTCAAAAGTCCTTCAGCCTAGTATCATAATCATTTGACTCGCTTTAAGAGTCTATAATACAAGCCATTACAAAATAAAATAGTTATCATCTTCTTCATTTTCATAAAGTATGCTCTTAGTCCCAACCTTCTAGGGAAGCATTCTTTAGACCCTAAGCCTTCTTCATTCATGCCCTAAAGGCTCATTCTTATGCATATGTATGCATTCATAATCATGATAACTAGCATAGTATAAAGCATGCATTTCATGGGGGCAACCAAGGCTAGGGTCCAAGAGTTCTCTCTTGGCCGAAAGTTGTAATTGGGCTAGCATGCATTCCAATCAACATTCCATTTAAATGAGTAATGATTGGTAGAGTGAATTTGGGAGAGTGAATGGGAGAGTGAATGACGTCTAGCTAATGTGTACATGTTCGATCGACGATCGGATACCACCGGCGGCCTCTGATTGTCGTCCCGAATCAAACTATACCTTGGGAGGACGGTGAACTCGTCAGGATCGTCGGCAACGGTGAACCCATCGAAATCGACGGTCAATGATGCGAGATCGGAATTGTGGCGATCCCCGACGGGTTCACCGTGCCCCCCAGGATATAGTTTGGTTCGGGGTGGCGGCCGAAGGCCGCCGGTGGTGTCCGATCGTCGATCGGACATGTATACAATAACTGCCACGTCATTCACTCTCCCATTCACTCTCCCTATCATCACTCCATTTAAATATCACTTGCATATCCATATCATCATCTCAAACATAAGCATATCTTATAGGGTACATCCCATACAATCATCACATATATATATATCATGTATCATACTAAGCATAGCATACATCATGGGGTAATCAACCTTCACAAACCTAATATTCCATGCCCTGGCCGAATATCACATACTAGAGAACATCAAGATTTCAAATCAAGCCTTCCATTTAAACATCACATGCATATACATATCATCTTACCAAACATAATCATGTCTCGTAGGGTAGTTTAACGTTCACAAACCTAATATTTCATACCTTGGCCGAATATCACATGCTAGAGAACATCATGATTTCAAATCAAGCCTTCCATTTAAACATCACATGCATATACATATCATCTTACCAAACATAATCATGTCTCGTAGGGTAGTTTAACCTTCACAAACCTAATATTCCATGCCCTGGCCGAATATCACATGCTAGAGAACATCAAGATTTCAAATCAACCCTTCCATTTAAACATCACATGCATATACATATCATCTTACCAAACATAATCATGTCTCGTAGGGTAGTTTAACCTTCACAACCCTAATCTTAGGGTGTTGGCCGAATGGTGTAGGGTAGAGAATTAGGGTTTTTGGAAATCAACTTTCTCACAAGCATTTACACAAACACCTCACATACATATCATGAGACATATTAAACATAGGATATATCATAGGATAATCATGCACCCTAAACCCTAATTCTTCTAGGGTTGGCCTAAAGTGTAGGGTAAGGGAAATTAAGGTTTTTGAAATCAAATATTTACACAAACATTTATACAAACACCTTGTCTACACTACTAGCATGGATACATCATAGGATATCATACAACCCTAAACCCTAGTTTTGTCCATCCATGGCCGAAACCTTGTAGGGTGTTCAACCCTAATTTTTGTCATCACAACATAATACATTCATGCAAACATCATCATTAAGCATAGGAAAGCATGTGGCCTATCCTAACCCTTGGTTAGGGTGATGGTCGAAACATGTAGAGACATGTAGAGGGCATCATGTGAGTCATGTAATCAATTCAAGAGCAATTATGCTACAGGTGAGGGGGTACTTACCTCTTTCGCTAAATATCCTTAAGGTATACCCTTAGTTTGGAGGGGATGTGCTTGTCCTTGCTCTTGAGGTCCTTGACTTCCCTTTGCCATGCAAAAGATTCAAACCTTCAATGGGGTCTTGGGAGTGTCCCTTGGGATGAAACCCTTCCCTTGGATTTTCAAAAATTGAAGAGGGAGAGGGAAGTTGGGATTTTCGAAAATTTGAAGAGGGAGAGGGAGTGAGGGGTTTGCAATAATGATGGTTAGCCCCTTAGCATTCCCTCTTATTTATACTAAGGGAAGAGGCAAGGTGCCTCTTCTCCAAGTGTCTCTTCACTAAGAGGTTTCTCATCAAGAGTCTCTTCCTCTACCCTTTCACATTCCCTAACCCTTAACAAGAATTTCCCTTCCTTTCTCTCAGCACTCCCCTGCTGGGTGAATTGGTTACTTCGTTGCTTTTCAAGGTTTTGCTTACCAAGAGTTCCAAGGTTCGATCCTCGGCAAGAGCATATTTTTGCCCCTCTTTGGTTTTCACTTTTGCAAAGCCCATTAGCCCAATTCACTCTCATATTCTCAAATCACATTTATGCAATCACATATTCCAATTCATGAAATCACATATTCTAATTTATGTAATTACATATTCCTATTCATGAAATCACATATTCTAATTTATGTAATTACATATTCCTATTCATGAAATCTAATTTATGTAATTACATATTCCTATTCACTTTTGCAAAGCCCATTAGCCCAATTCACTCTCATATTCTCAAATCACATTTATGCAATCACATATTCTAATTTATGTAATTACATATTCCTATTCATGAAATCACATATTGTAATTGATAAACAAATTGTATGAAATAAATGTCATACAATTTGTTTGTGCCCTTTTTACAATCGAAAGCAAGCCCAAAAATTTGGGGCGTTACAATCCCCTACACCTTATAGAAAGTTCGTCCTCGAACTAAAACAATTCTGGGTACTTGCGTTTCATTTCATCTTCGCGTTCCCAGGTGGCCTCCAAGGTAAAATCATGCTTCCATCATACATATCATATGGTATCTTCCTAGTTTTTACCCAAGGTAAAATCATGCTTCCATCATACATATCATGAAACATACTTGCATAATTAAGCTATCAACATAAACATGAAATAAGGCAAGTATAGAATTTCTTACTTGGAAGCGGCAGGAGGTAGGCTTGATGTGTGTGTAGTGAGATGATAAACTGCTCTGATACCAAACTGTAACGCCCGCCCCTTACCGTTAGGCGGCACGTTACCTTTAGCCTTTTTTTTCTTTTACTTACTTATATCATTGCGTATGAATCTAACATTGCAGCGGAAATGAAACATAACTAAAAGCATGTGCAACGATAAGGACGTAATAACATCATATAACATCTAATAGCATCCATACTTAAATAAACTCCAAAAGAACTAGCAAGTATCATGCATAAAGTAGCAACATATGTCTTATTAGAAATAAGGACTAAGTCTATAGATGACACTAAACTGGATCGATCAGTCAAGTCACCACCACACACATTAGCCCTTCTTGCAGCTTCCCTTTCTTTAGTAATTTCTATGTTGATCTGCAACATAAGCAAACAAACTATAAGTATGAAACTTAGTAAGCTCTTTCCTACTCATTAAATCCATACGTCGCTTGCATTTTAAGACATATAACATTTCATGGATAGCATAAAATTCATAAGGGACATAAGATATATGAAGACATATAAACATAGAACAGGTGCATTTCAAAACATTAGGATGCTCTTTAGAAAACATAGTAAATAATACTTTAAAATCATATACATCATCTTCTTTGGGGTCCCCGGCTTTGTACCCATTCTTTCTTTTGCGCGCATACCCCTATGTAGGATGCGAGGTAGCTAATCCCGACCTACAGGGTCTACATTCTAGGCTTACTATTTTTCAGCCTAGGGACAACATCATCGGTAGTCCGGAACCGTGGATCTTTTTCAAGATCCGGTACAAACCAATCTTTAAAGTAAAATACATACATGCATGCTTTTCTTTTCTTTCTTTCTTTCATATAGAACATGCATTCCAGGGTACCAAAGTCGAACCTGGGTTTTGATAATGGCAAAAAGGGTTCAAAAGTTAAGTCTTATTTGTTATCTAACATGCCACTCAAGTGTGCAGGGTAAAAAGTCCTAGCGAAGGACTGCTAGGCACTGGCGAAGGAATGCTAGGGTAAAAAGTCCTAGCGAAGGACTGTTAGGCACTGGCGAAGGAATGCAGGGAAAAAGTCCTAGCGAAGGACTGCCAGACACTGGCAAAGAAATGCCAGGGAAAAAGTCCTAGCGAAGGACTGCTAGGCACTGGCGAAGCCCTAGAGAAGGACTGCTAGGCACCGGGCGAAGGACAGCTTGGTATCCAAGTCCTGGCAAAGGACCACTGGACAAAAGTCCAACCGGAGGAGCCGGTTGGCATCAGGTACATTCTCCCAAGAGGAGTAGGTGAGGATGCGTTCCCCGTCGAGGGAACAGTAGGCGTCGGTTCGATGCAGGACCAACACAGCTAAGGCTGTATAAAACTTAAATATTATTACTTTATGTTGTTTTGGACTAACCCTGGATGCAGGACCGATGGAACGAGTGTCAGCAGCTCAGAGAGCCTCAAAGGAGTGAGGCAACAGCTGAGTAGGGCGCCCGGAGTGTCTCGGGCGCCCCCAAGGTGAACACAAAACAATCGAAGTAAAAGAACTGTTTCTGCAGCTATTGGTCAGGGTGCCCCGGTGCTCCCGGGCGCCCCCAAGTGAAGCTGACAGAACAGATCCCCTCGAAGCCAACGGATAAGAAGGAGACCCGGTCAACCCGGGCGCCCCCAGCGTTCAGGGCGCCCCCATCAAAGCTTGATCCCGAGTTTTAAGGGATCAAAGCTGACCGAGAAGGAAGTGGATCGACTGACACGTGGAGGGGGGGGGGCGCCCCCGATAATCCGGGCGCCCCCAGGTGCTATAAAAGGACCCTCGAACCAAGGCTTCGCAACAACACTTCATTTCAACGCAATCACGCTCTCCCGCTCCCGCGCTCTGCTCCAGAAACCTCCCGACTTGAGATACAAGCGCCGACGACGTCCCTCCGCTCCGAGAAAAATTCCACACCGGATGTCGGTAACGAAGAGCGATCTTTTACTTTTGTGTTTACTATACTACAATTGTAACACCTATTTGTAAACCATTTTTCGGACTTATAGAATTGCCCTCAGAAAACGGTCAACGACCGTGGGCCTTGGAGTAGGAGTCGACCTAGGCTCCGAACCAACTAAAAACACTTGTGTTCGCGTTGTTTTATTCCGCTGCGTAATTTCTCTAATTCTAAAATTCGAACGTTTTCCGATATTCACCCCCCCTCTATCGGTTCTCTCGATCCAACAAGTGGTATCAGAGCGGAAAAGTTCAAATTTGGTGCAACCACCAGTTTGAAAAATTTTCAGATTTTTTTTAAAATTTTTCTTTTAATATTTTTTTTTCTTTCGTTCGAATTTCTTCTAATATTCTTTCTTTCGTTCGAATTTCTTCTAATATTCTTTTTCCGTTCAAATTTCTTCTCGTTGATCGAGGATTGGTGCAACACCCCTCGATATTTAATTTTCTTTATCCCGCACTACTAATCCAAGACCAAGTCTTGAGACAAAGTATTTTTTCTCTTATCTCTTTTTCAGATAAAATACCTAATTGCCATGCAAGAAGGATTCAGCACAGCCAGACCTTCTCTTTTTTCAGTGGAGAAGACTTTTCCTACTGGAAAAGTCAAATGGAGGTCCACCGGAAAACTCAGGTGGATATGTGGATAATCATCCAGTCTAGACTGGAGATCCCCAAAAATGCTGAAGGAGTACCTCAAAGCTACACAGAGTGGGACATCGCTCTGAAACGGAAAATTGAAGCGGATGCAAAGGCGACCTAGACCCTTCAATGCGGCTTAACAAAAGAGGAGCTGAACCGGGTGGGCCCTTTCAGCAGTGCCAAGGAGCTGTGGGGAAAACTGATCGAGCAGCACGAAGGAACATCAGACACTCGGATCAGCAAGAGAGATCTGCTCTTGAACAAGCTGTATACCATTAAAATGGCTGACAACGAAACAGCAGCTCAGCTTCACGCTCGAATTCAAGAACTAATGAACGGTCTACACACCATTGGTCACAAGGTAGAAAACCGTGACCTAATAAGGTATGCTTTAAATGCTTTCCCAAGAAACACCTTGTGGGCATCTATGGTAGATGCATACAAGGTTTCAAGGGATCTTTCAAAAATAAAATTAGATGAATTGTTCTCTGAATTAGAATTACACGAACAGACTAACTGTAATTTGGCCGAAAAAAGTATTGCTTTTGTTGCAGGTAAAACTGGGAAGACAATAAAGAAAAAGCCTCAACCTGAACCCGAGTCTAACTCAGACTCAGACTCAGAAGACGAAGAAGGAGATCGACCTAAGCTGGTCTGACTAGCATGAAACTACTACAAGGAATTGAAGAACCAAACCAACAGACGAAAAGCCAGCCAAAGAAAGGACGAACCAGCTGAACCCGCAAATGAAAAGAACAAGCCCAACGTGACCTGCTACGAGTGCAAGAAGAAGGGTCACTACAAGACGGAGTGTCCGAACCTAAAGGAAACCAAGAAGAATAGAAGGAAGAAGGCACTTCAAGCAACGTGGGACGAGTCCTCCTCCGAAGAAGAAGAAGAGGTCCCACAGTCGAACCTACTAGCACTAACCGCCTTAGAAGAAGTCGAGTCCGAGTCAGAATCAGAACAGGACGACGGCAGACTGACCTTTTCAGAAGATGGCGAAATCAAGGTAAGTGGATTTACTAGATGTCAATTAAATGAACTAATTTTGTATCTTTCTCGAGATTTGGCAAAAGCTAAACTCCGAATCGAATCCCTCTGACAGGAAGTAAAACTCTTGAAAGAGGGAGCTGATTCGAAACCCTTAACCGAGAAGGTTCAAGAAGGAACTCCTACTCAAGTTGAAAAACTTAAGAAAGAGAACTCCTCCCTGAAAACTCAGGTTAAGGATCTTAGATCAACATTAGAATGATTCACTTCTGGTTCCAAGGGTCTTGACATGATTCTTGGAAAGCAGAAATCAGTTCTAAATCGATCCGGACTTGGATATAGAACCAAATCTAGACAAAGATCCTATTTTGCTGTACTGAATCAGTCCAGAAGTAAAGTTCAAGCATGGGTACCTAAATTGTACCTGAACAAACAATCTGGATCAAATCATTATTGGATCCCCAAGGACAAGATTCACATCTTGCCTAACCATTATCGTGGCTTTAGTCTAGGGGGAGCCAAATTAAAAACTATATTTATTGTTAGATAGAATTTAATTCTTGATTGAAATTTGCTTGCTTGATTGTTTATTTAAATTCCTGCAATTTACCATGCTTAGACTTAGGAATGATTAGTGTAAGGACTGAACAAACTTAATTGAAATTTGAACAACATAGTATTGAGTGGCGGTGAGATGATAGTACGTTAGGGAAACCAATTCTATTAAGGTCAAGTCTACTTGGTCTCTTTAGGCTGGTGAAACTAGTCGAAGCTACTGGGTCCTCCAAATTTTTGGCGCCGTTGCCAGGGAAACAACTAGTTGATTTGTTTGATTTTTACTTGTGTACTTATGGGCATATCATTTGATTCTATTTTCTTGTGCTTTATCTTTTGTATACGGCTGCTGCCATTTTTCTTATTTGATTTGTCACAGAGATGCAAGATCAAAATGTTTTCACCAGAGTACTATAAAGAGATAAAAGAGGCATTGATGGAGTTGAAATGTTGGTGTAAGGTGTTGGAATACCAACAAAAACATAAAGCTAATTCATCTACTTACCAGCGGCCGATTCAGCCTACATTTCAGCCACCTCAGCCACAATTTTAGCCTTTCCAGCAATTTCAGCAACCAAGTCAAGATTTTCAACAGACTTATTCGAATTTTCAGCAAACAAATCATTTTTTCAGCCACCATTACAACAATTCCAGCAATCACCACAATTCCAGCAGCCACCACTTCAGCAATTTCAGCCTAACTTTCAGCCACCTTATCAACAAGATCAATCACTTTTTCAAGGAATTCAGCAAGGGTGTTTAGATAATCAGAATTTTCAGCAACCACCCTTCCCTCAAGTTCAACCAAACCATGGATTTCAGCATCTTAACCAAGATTTCCAGCAGCCTTTTGTAAGTTTTCAGCATGGAAATAATCAATTTCAACCTCAACCTCAGCCATGGCAGCAAGAATTTTAACCCATACAGAATTTTCAACAACCTTTTCAACATTCACAGCCATACGATCCAAATTTTCAGTTTCAAAAGTCTCAACCATTACAGCCTTTCCATCAACAATTTCAACTTCAAAATCAGAATTTTCAAGGCTGTAATTCTCAGCAAACTCAACCAACATTCCAGCCTACTTATCAGCCAATTCAACAGCAATTTCAGAACTCCAATCAGCCCCAACAGCCCAACTTTCAACAATCACAGCAGGATAATATCATTGGAGCTTTAGAAAACCTGGAAAGGCAAATGGGACAATTGGCTATTGATGTGAATCAAATTAAAGCCCAAGAATCAGGACAATTATCTTCTCAAGCTACTTTTAATTCTGAGAGCCCCGGAGTTGGTTTTATATCAGTTCAAGGTGACCCTAGTGCATGGCCAAGTCCTTCTTCAAGTGATCTTAGAATTTTGGTGGAAGAACAAGAAGAAATCATTAAAATCAGGGCACCTACAGCATGCATCCCTCCGGAGATTCCTACTCAAAATTCATTTCCAAATTTTTCAGCTCCAGAAGAAGAAACTGAAGCTCCAAAGGACCATTCTAGACTTTTATTTTGTGATGGTAGTGCTATTGATGGTCCTAATTTTTCTAATATTGTTGTTGCAGATATTACAGGAGAAGCATGCATAGGAGATGATTCTATAGGTATAGGGGATTGCACTAAGCCCCAGGGACCACCACAAGATTTAGAGGATGAACCAGAAAGTGTAGGGACTTGCATGGTGGAAGCAAGAACCCAAGGATCACCTATTCCAATTGAGTGTCCACCAGAGCTTGAGGCTGAAGAGGAGCATGTACTTGATCAGGAGGAGAACACAGATACATCTACTCTTGTAGAACCTCCAGGTATTTTTCAGCACGCTCAGGTAAGTATTTCTCCTCTTTCTTCAGAAAAATTCAGAAAGGTACCTAGTGCTGACTTTATTGGTTATGATGAATTTATTAATATACCTTGTGTAGAAACTGCTTGTGAAAATCCAATAGAGGTACCAAAAATTGATTTCATTGGTCGTGATGCATTACTTGATACATCTCTTGATATGGATTGCGAAATAATTTTAGAGGCACATATAATTGATGTTGTTTGTTATGATGAATCGCTTGATACCTCTTTTGTGGATATGGATAGTGAAAATTTTTTAGAAGTGCCTGAAATTGATGTTATTTATTGTGATGAATCTCTTGCTATATCTTATGCTGAGGTTGAATGTGAAAAACTTATAGAGGTATCTGAATTTGATTTTATTGGCTGTGACACATTGCTTGATACATTCTTGATAGAAAATAATTTTGATATTTCTATTGAAGTGCCAAAAATGGATTTCTTTGTTTGTGATGAGTTCCTGGATGCAAATTTTGTAGGAAATGATTGTGAAAAATTTATTGAGGCACCTAGAATTGATTTAATTGGATGTGATATAGTTTTGGATACATTTCATGCAGAGACTGAATTTATATCATTTCTTTCTGACCCTGCACGCTTGAGAGAGGTATTACATTATTTTGCAGGGTCTAGAAGACTTCTGGAGTGGGTGCTCCAGCTGAACAGACTCCAACCTCCTGGAAGAACTTTCAAAATGCATCAAGAGGGAGGAAAAGATTTTACTGTAATTCCTGGCACTCCATTCCTTCAATGGATCTTGTACTTAAATCGCCTGCGGCCACCTGAACAAATTTTTGTAAAGTTCAAGTGTGGGGGAGTCCCAAATCTCTCAACTACCGACACTCCTCCACTACCACAATGGAGGCTACTTCTGGATAGACTCCGTCCACCAGAAATAAGGGGAGATTGTTCTTTCTTGTATTTTCTTTTATTGCATTTTTCACTTTTAAATTGAGTCCTTGCTAATAAATGCTTAAGTAGAGAAAATGACTAGGAGTCATTGTAGATACCATGTTAGTTTTCTTGGAAATTGTTTCTTGCATGATTAGGAATAAATGTATCCTCTAGGTTATCTCCATAGCATTTTAGAGTCTTTTGAAAATAAATTAAATTTGGTTGTTAAAACTTAGGATTTGAGCTAACGGATGAAATCTTGGATGCTTGAGTACTACTTGGTTTTAAATTCTTAATTGATGACTTGAGATGAATTATTTTTGCATAGTGAGAATTAGCCTTATTTTTGTGACACATATGTGATTGTACTCTAGAACTTGCTTAGGTTCTTTCAAAACCATATTTCAATGATCGGATTACATCTATAGAGGCTAATCCATTTGTTTTCCTTTCCACATCAATTTTTAACACTAATCATGTCTATTCTATTTGTCTTTCCTTATTCCTACTCTTACCCTCACTTTTCTATGGACTTGTTGTTTGAAATGTTTCTTAATGCTATTTTTCCCGAGACGGACAATGATTTAAGTGTGGGGGAGTGACTAGTGTTTTGGAAAGATTTGGTATCAAAGAGACATTTCAAGAAATTTTTTTTTTTTTTTGCAATTACATGTGCCAAGAATGAATTTGAGTGAGTTTGAATTTCAAAAGGAGAGAAGAAAAGATGGAAGCAATTGGAGAATCTAGAGTCCTTATCATACTTTGAAGATCGAAGCGGCAATGAAAAAAAAAATCTGCAAATCCAAGTTCAAAGTGGCACGCAAATGAAACCTTATGTGCCAAAGTGAAGAGAAAATTTTTTTTTTGTGAAGCTATTTTTGGTCAGCAATGTTTTGGACCGCAGCTGTACCTTGCTAGGGAAATCAAGTGCACTCTGCTACAATCTGAATTGCAGCTGAACATCATCTGAATTGCAGCTGAATAAATCAAGTTGTCAAGGTGAATCCGGCTGAACAAAAGCTGAAAAGAAGATGGAAAAATCTGCACTGATTGTAATCTGCCGAGGCTTGACATGGAGCTGTTGAAATGATAAAAACTGAATGCAAGGGATGAATATCTTGAAGGATTGTTTGAGAATGCAGCTGGAAAAGAAAGAAAAAAAAAACAGATTGGAAGTGGAGCTAGAAGTTGAGAGCAGAAACATTTGGAGAAGCTGGGATGCAGCTGTGCAGAGCTTAAACTGAACTGCATTGCAAGTAGTTACTGCCAAGTGCTTAATCTTAGAGCTGATGAATGATACAAGCTAGAATCTGATGCAGGGAAATGCAGGAAAAGTTTGAAACAATTGCAGCAGAAATTGGTGCCAAAGGGAAGAAAAGAAAAAAAAAATTTCTGTTGTCATCTTGGGTTAGGAATTGGTTTGGCAGGCTGCACTGTTCGGAATTGAAACAAATGCAAAGGGCTGTCCGAAAACCCTGCTAGAAGATGAACTGCAGATGTATAGAATTTAAGAGTTGAGCAAAAGCATTGCAAGAAGAAAAAATTTTCTGAAATGTTTGTATTCCATTAAAGCAGTTTCGGTACAAAGTGTGTATCAACTTGAGCTGAATTTGATTTTCCTGGGCTGTGAATCAGGGAACAAGTTCGGAATTGCATCAAAGAGTATTGAAAACACCCAAGGCTGACCAAATCTGGAAGAAATTTGGATGCTAGAAGCTGCTGATCAGAATAGAAAGGGAAGGCAGTTGGCTGAAATTCGACTTGTGAGCAGAATTTTCAAGTGGAACAATTCACACTCTCCACTACACTATGTGATGCTAACTGATGTTAATTATTTAAGGAATCAGAGATTTGAAATGGATTCAGTGGAGCCGAATTTGAAGCTAGAACAGAAGAAAAAAAAAAAGAAGGGGAATGAAAGAAGTAGTGTGCCAACAAAGGTGAAGTGTATCAAGAGTGAGTTACAAAGGTTGTTGAGTGAAAATTTTATATTGAGTATCTATTTCACTTGATATCATATGTTCTTTGATACAAATCTGATTTGAAAAAAAAAAGGAGAGAAGAGTTCGAAAAAAAAGAGAAGAAGAGAAGGAAGAAGCAAAATGGCACAATTGGAGTTTCGGCATTGCAATTTTTCTCATCTGAGTCCAAGCTTTATTCCATTTCATTTCTGACTTTACAAGAAGGAAAGAAAGAAGAAAATGAATTCAGCAGCTGACCCAGAAAGAAAAAAAAATTGAGAAAAGAGAAGGAAGAAAGTGGCACACAAAAGGCAAACTTGGCACATTGAGATCAATAGGGTTTTCTTCATCCAAATCAAAGGAATTATTGAAGTTTGACTTCACCACACTTTGTATTTCACTAGAGGACTGACAAGAGGGGCAAAGCACATTGGAAACATACTTGAGCACTCAAGTCTTCCACTTTATTAATTTTTCCATTTCCTTGATTTTTACTCCATTTCTTACCATTTTCCATGCTTTTATTTGTTTTTGTAGATGTTGATCCTAATCATGAATAATGGTGGAGAGTAGACAATAAGCAAGCCTATGGTAGTGCAAGAAGCATGTGTGTTTGAGTGAGCTCCACTTCCATTATCAACTTAGAACATAAGAAGAGAGCCACCCAAAATTTTTCTTGAAAGGCTAGTAAGTTAAATTCATCTCAATGACTCATGAAGGATGAAAATGCTAAGTTGTTAATTTAAGGACAAGATACTAATCCATAGAACTTAGATTTATGAGAATTGACGACCCTAGGTAATTTCTTTTCATTTGCTTCTAATTATGCTTAAGAAAATCTAGGGGATACTTATTTAGTAGTTTCGCGAGACGCTCAAGCTTAAGTGTGGGGGAGTTGATAAGTACCATGTTGTTGATTATTTTAATTGCTAAAATCCATGTTTGACCCATGTTTTACTTGCTAAATTATGATTTTACCCTAGGTTTTAGGATTTCTCTTATTTTGGACTTAATTGCAAATTTGCACATATTTGGATTATTTGGCCACTAATTTTTTGATATATTTTTATAGGCATGAAAGGATCCTGGACCTAGGGCATACTGGGTCAAACTTGAGTCGGAAGTGGACCCGGATCGAGTTATCAAGTTTCGGATTAATCTGGGTCGTCCGATTCAAAAGCGGCTAGATCTGAGCCATCCGGGACCATCTGAAGTAATCCGAGCTAGGGTTAGGATTGATCAAGCACTCTGATCATGATCTGAAGGTTTCATCCCAATCAGAGCTCAATCAACCGTTGGATCAAGCTCGGAGGGCTCTAGATCGTCCATTCAAAGATTAGGTTGATTTGGACCATCCGTTGTAATTCTGGAGGATCCGAGCTACCACTAGGCAGATCCTGACCCCTGATCAATATCTGGAAAGTTTGGGTCAGATCAGAGCAAGATCAGCCATTGGATTTTCTCCAAACAATCTGGGCTGTCCATTCTTATGTATTTAATCAAACTTCACCGCAGCTCTTCAGCTCGTCGCGTCCTCGCCGCAATAGTATCTTCTTCTTCGTTCTTCCTGTTCTTCAGCAATTCTCCATCCAAGAGGCGCGGCCACTCGATCCTTCATTAGAACAAGTGCTAGGTCAGTGTGGAGAGCTCGCTGAGAAGTTTCCAGCTTGAATTTTTCCCAAAGACAGAGTTTCGTGAGGTTTCCGTAGCTCTGTCAATTGATTTCATCAATCTCAGTTGTGCACCATCTTCATTGCATCCGAGCTAGCTGGAGGGGTTCCCTGGCTGGCTCGGAGCGTTCCCAAGTCATCGTCGCAATCCACCACAGTGAGGTTGAAGAAATCGATTACTGATTTCAGTTTGGGCATGGTTTGAATGGATTTGATCGCAGAGATGGATTTTCCACTGATTTGCTGAGCTTACGGGTTCGAGGCTCACCCTTGCATGACGAACAAGGAGTATTTGAGCTAAGGCTGGATTGAGGAGTAGTTTCTTTAGTTAATTTCGGTTTTTAGCAGTAATTTCCATTGCTGTCATTTCCTTTTCAGTCTGAATTTTCTGTTTCAGCTGTTTTAATTTCATTTTCTATATTGTTCCTTAGTTGTTAGCTTTCAATTCAGCCCCCTTGTTAGTTAGAATGTTGGTTAATGACTAGTTACCTTTAAATTCAGCTCAAATTCTGTTTTCCAGCTTGTGTATCAGAATTCCTTATTTTCTGCAATTGCGTATCAGTCATGTTCCTGTAATTTAATTCTTGTCTGTAGTTGCTTAAGTTTGTATCAAGCTAGCTTAGTTTTAATCCTCTGAATTCATTTTGAAGTATGCTTCATTTACATCATTCTCGAATTCAATTTCTGCACTTGTTTGAAATGAGCTGCGTATCAATTCTGTATTCTTAGCTCAGCTCTATCCCTTGCGTATCAACTCTTTGCTGCACATCAGATTGATTTATTTTTGCACGTTCCATTTCTTGTAGTTCTGTTTTCTTCATCAAATATCAGCCCAAAATGTCAGCTCCATTTCTGCAGAGTTCAGTTATCCATTCTGAAATTTCTGAATGCCTAATGCAATTCAGAAACATTACAGCCATTGCCTTTGTATTTGTTTTATCATTTCTGCACTTGATCTCAGCTTCCATGTGCACTTAGCTGATTCTGAATTTCTTCCTCCATTTCTGCCGTGGATGTTTCTGAACATTGCAGCGAGCTGAAATTCTGGGCACTTCATTCGAGTTGATTTCTGAAGTTTTTCATCCATTTGTATTCAGTTTTGTTTCCATATTGATCAGAGTTCATTCCTGCCCATCGAATTCAGCTTTGTGCTCTAGTTTCACTTTTGGTTACTGCTGAATTTTATTGGTCTGTTCATGCGTATAAACTTTAAATCTGCATTGTGTGCCAAGTGGCTGGAATTCTGCAAGAGTATCAAGTCAGCCTCAGCACTGATTTGAGTCCAAATTAACATACCTTGTATTGTACTTTGTGCTCGAATTCAGCTTGCATTCATTAGTTTCTGCATTTGATCAGTTATTGAAGTTCTGCATTCAATGTATGAAGTTTTCAGATTTCATTTCTGCATCAAACATTTCTGCACATCAGCTGGGTTCTGAAATTTT
Source organism: Boesenbergia rotunda (assembly GCA_024364735.1). Lineage (NCBI taxonomy): Eukaryota > Viridiplantae > Streptophyta > Magnoliopsida > Zingiberales > Zingiberaceae > Boesenbergia > Boesenbergia rotunda. The sequence goes on from JAGFNQ010001615.1 coordinate 98,614, forward strand.
GAGGTTCTGCATCCATTTGTTTTTCTGAGATTTGCATTCGATTTGTTTGTTGCACATTTACTTGTTTCCATTGGTTGTAGTTCGGTTTGTTCTTGTCTCAATTAACATCTCAATGTACAGTTTCTCAATTCTGGGTTGCATCAGTTTTGTTTTTCTAGCATTTCAGCTTGCCTAATTGGTTGTGTATCAGTTTCTTTTCTCGATTGCAGCTCAACTTGCATTCAGTTGAATTCCTGACCTAATTACTGAAGTTAAGCTTATTTTTAATGAGCTGTTATACCTGAAGTTTGTGGGCTTTACATCTGAATTTTGCATCTAACTCCATCACTAAATTGCTGCCTGTAATTCTGAAATCCTGTCCCATTTCTGATCTGTTGCATTTATGTCTGAAATTCCTTTTTAATTCATGCTAGCACTTCACTAATAGTTTGTCTTCCGAGTTGGAGTGATTAGTTTCAATTCAGAATAGTCAATCACAATTTTGGCACTTAGTATCTCTTGGCACATAAGTTTTTGTCCTTGTGTATCAAGTTTTGGGTGGCATGCATCTTGTATCTCATTGCATTTTCATTTCCGATTGACAACAACCCCAATTCACATTCGAAACCCAAAAATTAGTAACGACACATAAACACAAGCGTGAATCACACAACATCAACTAGTCCCGAGGAAAAATACAACCTGTGGCCCCTTTACTACGTTTTCATATTTTGATTGCAAAAAGGGTTTCCAGCATTTTTTTATTCATATTCTAAATTTGGACGACCCACATTCGTGACAGTCTATTTTGGGTCCTACAAATTTTTGGTTTGGTTGAACTTGAGGGAAGGGTGGTTGCTGAAAATTCTGATTATCTAAACACCCTTGTTGAATTCCTTGAAAAAGTGATTGATCTTGTTGATAAGGTGGCTGAATGTTGGACTGAAATTGCTGAAGTGGTGGCTGCTGGAATTGTGGTGATTGTGTTGGGACCGGGTGCATGTTGACAAGGATACGGATTCGTAAAATTTTAAATTTTTACGTGCAGCGGAAGAATTAGCATAAAATAATTTCTCAAATTATTTTAACCACGTATCTAGCATGCAACCTTATGATGTGTGGACATGATCATAAATTAAAACTTTGCGAAAAAGTAAACTATTTTACTTAGTACCTCGCGTAACTCGATGTAAGGGACGAGATCCAACCGTAGCGTCCCTTGGAAGCTCCGCCTCTATTCGCGTCCACGCCGAGTTCTCTTTGGGATGACATTGCAAAGTCACGAGTTTTGTGCCGACGAGAACTACTAGATTCTCTAAAGGCACAACTAGAAGATCAAGAGAGAAGAATGGAAACTAACCACCAAGAAACGGAATCTAAATTCCGGGAAGGAAGGAGTTGCGATCCGCTTCTTCTTCTTCTTCTTTGGCTCCTTCTTGGTGATGATAACCCACGGCAACCCTTGGAAGGAGAGGATGGTGCGCCGGCCCTAGGTGGGGTGGGCGCCGGCCCTAGGGTGTGCAAGGGGCGCCGGCCCTAGGAGGAAAGGAGAAGGAGAGGGAGAGATTAAAGAGAGAGGGAGAGAATTAATCTCTTGATAACTCAAATTAAGGAATTCAAGCCTAGCCTTAGTTCCTTTATATAGTAGCCTCTCCCTTATCAAGTCTCACTTTTAACTGAATTAACGGAATAATTTTTCATAAGGAATTTATCTTATAAATTTTCTTATGAATTATTCCGTTTTGCCAAGTTTTATTATAACTAACTTTATAATAAAACAAATACATCTCTCCTTTTATTATGGAATAAATTTTCATAAAATTTATTATATAAATTTTCTTATCATGGAAAAATCAATTCATAATTGATTTTATAAAATAAAAATAAACCATTTAAAGTTTATTTTAATCTCCAAAAAAAGAATAAATTTATTATATAAATTTTTCTTATCATGGAAAAATCAATTCATAATTGATTTTATAAAATAAAATAAACCAATCCATGGTTCATTTTAATTTCCATTAAAAGAATAAATTTATTATATAAATTTTTCTTATCATGGAAAAATCAATTCATAATTGATTTTATAAAATAAAAATAAACCATTTAAAGTTTATTTTAATTTCCATGAAAATAAATTTATTTATCTATAATTTTATAAAACAAATCACGCTTGATTTATTTTATAATTTAAACCAATTAAATTGGTTTCTCTCCTTTTGGTGGCCGGCCAAACCAAAGAGGGTGGGCACCCTCTTTGGCCGGCCACTCCAAGCCCTTCCCTCGTGAATTAAACTCATTTAATTCGCCTAATAAGCCTTCAAAAGACTTAGCCATTTTAAGCTTCCGTTGCGCCTCTGATAAATTCGGATTCGACATATTTCTCTTGATCGGAAAATCTAATTTTCAACTCGTTTTAAATCCCTCGGATTACTCGTAGTACGTGTGACTAAATAGGCTTTTGATTTATATTGGCCGTCTATAATTCATCAATTATAGAACGATCATGAGTGGCACCTAGTAGTACATCATGATCCCCAATTAATCGAAAGATCAACGGTTGACCTCAGAATTAATTCTGAAACCCTTCAGCAGCTCTAATGAATCGTGTCTTATTCCCTTCACCATCTTATACCCACTTGGTTCAGGACACGGTCTATGTGTGTCAGTCCCCACTAGGCTGACTACGTCACACCTAGCCCAAGTAGTTTTCTCTCGTCCTTTGGATTTCTAATTACTCACATGTATTTAAGAGACTCATGCTCTAAACATGTCATGCTCTGGCCAGAGGCTTAGAGTAACAATCCGACGATAGGCCTTGGGTATACATCTCCTCGCAAGGAGTGGTGAATCCTTTGTAGGCTGTTCAAACATCTTCGGGCACTTCGGCTTATACCCAACCATCCTGGGTCCACACCTCCTTGGAGATGCTTGCTTAAGATGTTAAAGTATAAGTCTCCATGACCAAGATGACTTGAACACCGCAAGTCAAAGGAACATCGCACTTAAGCTGCGGTAAGGACTTCACTGACATGTCTATGTATAGACTACCATGTGAAGTTTTACAGCTAGTCACTCCAATGAACTAGTTCCCTTAACTAGCATCCATGTTTATCTCCGGACATCCCAATGTCACCAACCAGTGAGAATCAGCTGATTAGAGAATAACCCATGCTAGTCTCAACAGAATTGATAGTGTCCGTTTTTATCAATTCATCGACTAGGGATATTTTCAATACTTCACAATTGCACATTTAGAGATAATCACTAGTTGTGATCCCATCACAAATTCTCTTATGCTGTGAATTGTATTGCGGACATTCAGTAGGTGAGTTTAAGATCCCAATCAAATACACAATCATGTATACTCAAATAGTGAATTATCATTTATTAAAATAAATGTTTACAATCATAAGGCGATTGCCTTAGGACACTTCTCTCATATCACTAACAAACTCTCACTTGGCCTAATGCCAATCGCTACGGTATCCAATACCACAGGCTCTAACATGACCCTCAAACTTGTTTTGAGGCAAGGCCTTAGTTAAAGGATTCGCTAAATTCCTTTCAGTGGGAATTTTCTCAATTTGTATATCATTCCTACTTATAATCTCTCTGATCAGATGATAGTGGTGAAGCACGTGTTTGGATCGCTGATGAGACCTTGGTTCCTTTGCTTGTGCAATAGCTCCATTGTTGTCGCAGTAAACCAGCACTGCTTCATCAATGGTTGGAACCACGCCAAGTTCAGAGATGAACTTCTTGATCCAGACTGCTTCCTTTGCTGCTTCCGAAGCTGCGATATATTCCGCTTCCGTGGTAGAATCCGCTACGGTGTCATGTTTGGAACTTTTCCAACTTACTGCGCATCCATTCAAAGTAAATACGTATCCAGACTGAGATTTGGAGTCATCCTTATCTGTCTGGAAACTGGCATCTGTATACTCACGTATTACCATATCTCCTTCTCCATATATTAGGAACACATCCTTAGTTCTTCTTAAGTACTTAAGGATTGTCTTTACAGTCGCCCAATGATCCATTCCTGGATCCGACTGGTATCTACTTGTGACGCTCAGAGCATATGATACATCGGGCCTAGTACATAACATAGCATATATGATAGATCCTATCGCGGATGCATAGGGAATCTTATTCATGCAAATCCTCTCGTCTTCTGTGCGCGGACACATAGACTTTGAAAGGTTGATCCCATGCCTGATGGGAAGGTAACCTTTCTTGGATTCCGACATGCTAAACCTTTTTAGCACTCGGTCTATATATGTAGACTATGAAAGACCAAGCAACCGTTTTGATCTATCTCTATAGATTCTAATCCCAAGGATATAGGTTGCTTCTCCCAGGTCATTCATGGAGAAAGTTTTGGACAACCAAATTTTAACTTTCTGTAATACTGATATATCGTTTCCTATAAGTAATATGTCATCGACATATAATACTAGGAATACGACTGTACTCCCACTAACCTTCTTGTACACACAAGGTTCGTCAGGATTTTGTGAGAAATCAAACTCTTTAATTGTCTCATCAAAACGGATGTTCCAGCTCCTGGATGCTTGCTTCAGTCCATATATGGATCGTCGAAGCTTGCATACTTTGGTTTTATTAACCGATGTGAAACCTTCAGGTTGTATCATGTATACATCCTCAAGCAGGTTTCCATTAAGGAAAACTGTTTTCACATCCATTTGCCATATCTCATAATCATAATGAGCTGCTATGGCTAGGAGCATCCGAATGGATTTAAGCATAGCTACTGGCGAATAGGTTTCGTCATAATCAATTCCTTGTTTCTGACGATATCCTTTTGCCACTAATCTAGCCTTAAAGGTAACAACATTACCTTCCATGTCGGTTTTCTTTTTGAAAACCCACTTGCACCCTATGGGCTTAATCCCTTCAGGTGGGTTAACCAAGTCCCATACTTGATTTTCGTACATGGAATCCATTTCTGACTTCATGGCTTCAAGCCATTTGTCCCTTTCTGAATTTTTCAGAACATCATCATAACTGATAGGTTCGTCATCGCTTATGAGCAACACGTCGTTCGATTCACTTATGAGAAATCCGTATCTCTCTGGAATATTGTGTGTCCTATCAGATCTACGAAGAGGTGGTGTAGTTTTATGTTCAACTGATAGCTCATCATTATGAGTTATTGGTTGTGGGTCTAGACTAGGTGTCTCTGTAATGTCTATTGGAGTTTCTTGAACTTCATCAAGTTCAATGCCACTCCCACTGTTTTCTTGTAAAAGAAATTCTTTTTCCAGAAATACAGCATGCCTTGAAACAAACACCTTTTGTTCCAAGGGATGATAGAATTGGTAACCCTTCGTTTCCTTAGGGTATCCAATAAATAGACATTTATCAGACTTAGCATCCAATTTGTCTGATATAGTCCGCTTCACATAAGCAGGACAACCCCATATCTTAAGGTGAGTTAAGTGAGGTTTCTTACTATTCCATGTCTCATATGGATTAGTAGAGACTACCTTGGTCGGGACTCTGTTTAGCAAGTAAATAGCTGTCTTAAGTACATAGCCCCAAAAGGATTTTGGAAGAGTTGCATGATTCATCATTGACCTAACCATGTCCATCAAGGTTCGGTTGTGCCTCTCAGATACACCATTATGCTGTGGTGTATACGGCGGAGTCCATTGGGATAATATCCCATTGTCCCTTAGATAATCTTGAAACTCTTGACTTAAGTATTCACCACCCCGATCGGATCGAAGTATCTTAATACTTTTGTCAAGCTGTTTCTCTACTTCATTTCTGAACTCTTTAAATTTCTCAAAGGCTTCAGATTTGTATTTCATCAAGAACACATACCCGAATCGTGAGTGATCATCGATAAAGGTGATGAAGTAGCTATAGCCTCCTTGTGCAAGAGTTGACATTGGTCCACATACATCAGTATGTATTAGACCAAGCAATTCTCCCACTGGATTACCTTTTCCGGAAAAGGGTAATTTGGCTATCTTGCCATTTATGCATGATTCGTATGTATCAAATGAACCAGGTTCAAATGATTCCAGAATTCCACATCGGTGTAATTTGGTCATGCGTTTCTTACTTACATGGCCAAGACGACAATGTCATGTATAAGAGTCTATTCGATTATCTATTCGAGCACGTTTGTTGCTAACTTCGATATTGAAAACGTCACCGGATAAATCTATCGTGTAGATACCATTGCACAAAGTTCCATTCCCATAAAGAACGCCATTTAAAGTTATGTAACAACATTTGTTACAAAAAGTTAAATGATAACCCTTTTCATTCAAACATGAAATAGATACAATGTTCTTTATTAACGAAGGAACAAAATAACAATTATCCAATTCCAAGATACGTCCAGTAGGGAGCTTTAGCAAATATGTTCCGATGGCAACAGCAGCAATCTTTGCTCCATTTCCAACTCACAAATTCGCTTCTCCCTTGACGAGTCTTCTTCTATTCCTTAGCCCCAGTATGTCATTACATATATGTGAGCTACACCCAGTATCAAGTACCCAGGTATTTGAGGAAATAGAGTGACATTCAATAACGAAGATACCTGAAGAGGATGGTGCATCGGATGCCTTATTCGCCAGTGACCCTCCTTGCGACAGTGATGGCGAGTGCCTTTTGGGCTTTTTTTGTAACGCCCCAAAATTCCCATTTTTAATTCTTAAAGTCCTTAGAATTATTCAAAAATGGTTTAAAAATATTCTAGATATTTTTAGGAATTTTTAGAATATTTTTATGGAATTTTCCGAGTCCGTTTAGTATTTTTGAAAAAGGAAAAACGTTTAAGGGCAGCAGGGGGTTCGAACCCGCGACCACCACGAGAGCAGACGCGCACGGAACCGGCTGGGCTAGGGTATCAAGCACAATAAATGGTGGAGAGAAATATATTTGTAGAGTAGTTATGCTTTTTCATTAAGATAGTATAAATAGATAAGTTAAGAGAGGAAATTGGATTTTGGGTTTCTCTTCCTCACCCTAGCCGCGCGACACCCTCTCCCCTCTCCTCTCTTGGGCGACGCCAACCAACACCAAGGCCAAGAGGGCCGGCCAAGACTCTTCTCCGAGAGATATTCCTATATTCGGGATCCCCGCGATGAGAGGAACGCGTAGGCGCGAAGAATTCTCCAAGATCTCAAGTTTCTCTCGAACCTCCGACGCCGTTCTTGGTTGTAAGTCCAAGATATCAATGTATGTACTGCTCACCTGCAGTAAGAGACGGTTTTTCCGCGAGAATTTCCCTTAAAAGTTTTTAAAAGAGATATTTCCTTTTTGTTTGAGTTTTTGCATGTGATCTTAGTTCATTATATGCTTATATATGTTGATTAATACCCTATATGAGTTTAGGGTCCAAGAAAAGCTATGAGAAAAGAAAAGAGAAGATAAAGATAAGAAAAGAAAAGGCCAAGGCCTTATGAAATCCCCAAAAGTCATGACTTAGGGATTTTAGCACGCAAGGTGCTCGAGAAAATGCCAAGGCATTTAAAGATAAGAAAGAAAAGAAAGAAAAGCTATTTTATTTTCTAAGGCCAGTACCCGGCGTCCAAGGGCGTCGTTAAAGAAATCCAGGTGTCCAATTCCAAGGTCTTGGCCCTGGTAGACCATGGTCTGCTCTATTAGGATTGGTGGCTCGCTACCCCAACCTTTTAGGGATCGCGCATATGAGATGGTACTTACGTCTTCAGTGGATCCAAGTGATTATTATTTTCAAGTATATGCTTTAGCAAAGTTTCTAAAGTTTAAAGAGTTTTCAAAAAGTTAAAGAATAGCTAAAGTTTCAAGTTGAGCCAAGAAAAGCAAGTTGAGATTTATTAATGCTTGAGTATGCATGTTTTGAGTTATATATGTTTAGTTCAGTTTTCTTTCAAGCATATAAGTATCTCATGTGATTTTCATATTGTTCTAGAAGCATGTTTGCACATTTCGAGATTTTGTGAGCTAGATAGTACTTACTAAGCTTTTTGCTTACTAGTTGCATTTTCCTCTTACTGCAGATAAAGGTAAAGGCAAGCAATTCTGAAGGAAGGCGACGAGGCGGTGCTGAGCAAAGTGTGTGTGGTGGCTGATTTTGGAGAGATCCTTAAGACAAGACAATTTAGTTATTTGAATTACAATGTTTTAGTTTATTCAAATTCCAAGTTATTGCTTTATGGAGTTTAGCGAACTTTTAAGCTTTGGATAGTTTTACATGCTCAATTTCGTAGAATAAAGATTCCATGCCATTTCATTTAGCATACATATCCTTATGATTGCATTGGATGAGTAGAAGTGTGAGTAGTTTGAGATATTGATACTTTATTGGAGTTATTAATGCATGTGCCAAGATAGGACTAGTTTCCCTTTTAAATCAAGTTTTATTGCTCAATTATGCTTAGAAAAGTCGCTTTCTCATTTCATGATGTTTTAGCAATGTTATAGAATCTTGCATGATGAGTTTAAATGGTTAGAAGTTAAGTTTGGTACAAACTCTAGCCTAAAGTTTAAATAGTTTTTCATAACTTGCTAAATCTCGCAAAAGTCCTAATTTCGAGTTTATGAATTCGTTTTGGTTGGCTAAATTGTTTAGAAAACTAGTATAGAGTATAGAAATGGTGTCATGACTTTGTATGACTCAAAAGTATGTGCTTGGTGGAGTTTTAAAACTAAGTTTCGAATCTAAAAATTTCAGTTTCAGGCGTGCCAGTCGACTGGTTCAGAACCAGTCGATTGCCCTATCGAGCAGTAGCGTTTGTCCGATACACCAGTCGACTGCCAAGAGGCCAGTCGACTGGTGCCGCGCCCAGAAACTTTCTGTGGCCGATACCAGTCGACTGGTCAGATAGCAGTCGACTGGTACCATTGCAGAAAAGCCCTATAGATGTAAAGAAGTATGCCATTGTATCATGCATGACTATTAGAGTTAGTATATCATAGATAGATTTAAAATTGAGAAGAAAAAAAAAGATTTCCGCATTCTTAGTCATGCGGGACTTCAACCTAGCCCTCCAAGCTAGGACCTGGCTTCACTCACCAGGACCCGACTTCACTCACCGGGATTTCCAAACACCTAACCCTCCAAGTTAGAACTTTTCACACCTAGCCCTCCAAGCTAGGATTTTTCACACCTAATCCTCCAGGTTTGGACTTTTCTACACCTAACCCTCCAAGCTAGGATTTTTCTCACAAACCCTCCAGGTTAGGATTTTCCAACACCTAGCCCTCCAAGCTAGGATTTTTCCACACCTAACCCTCCAGGTTAGGATTTTCTAACACCTAGCCCTCCAAGCTAGGATTTTCCCACACCTAACCCTCCAGGTTAGGATTTTCCAACACCTAGCCCTCCAAGCTAGGATTTTTCACACCTAACCCTTCAGGATAGGATTTTCTAACACCTAGCCCTCCAAGCTAGGATTTCATCCAACCTAGTCCCACTAGGTATGCCTAGTCCACGACCAGGACTTAATCATAATCATTCTAATCAACCTAAACTAAAATCGGTGTCAACACCAAAATAACAATCAAGGTCAGACTGCATCCAAAAATTGGGAAGCAAGTTTATCAAAAAAAAAAAAATTCAATTCATAGATCAAAATGAAAAAAAGGAAAGCATTGGCCTCCCTTCCCTATCTTGCATCTATGGTATTTTTGCCCTATATTTATAAAAATAATTAATCAAGTCTCATAATATCTAATTTGGGAAGATTGATTCGATCCCATAAAAATTTCTCATCAGTCGTCAGGGTAACACTCAAAGTGGACAATCCAAAATCCCCAATATCTCATGGTTACACGCTTCATTTGGAGGAAAAATTCATATAAAATTCACTATAATTGAATCGCAAATGTTTAAGAGACAATTAATTGCTCTTTCGTTGTATTATAGCCCTGAGGACATAATAATTATATTTATAAAAAAGGTAGATCCGCTACCTTAACAATCCCTCTAGAATCGGTCCCAAGATAGGCACACAGACAATAGATGTATAGTGAGGTCGAAAATCTGCACCATAGCTTTGGGGACATAATAATTATATTTATAAAAAAAAGATAGATCCGCTATCTTAACGACCCCTCTAGAGCCGGCCCCAAGGTAGGTACACATACAACAAGTGTATGATGGGATCGAAAATAGAGACCATCATTTTTTGAGAATCGATTTCTAACTATTATCTCATAAATATATCATATATCCATCATTTATGATACGCCCTGAGAGCATAATAATTATATTTATAATTACAGTAAAATATGAATATATTCATCAAAATACTCTGTATTATATTTAGACCTGAAGATAAATAAATTAAGAGTTAATTTATAGTCTCTAAGGGGCCAGGATGAGAGAAAATTATTATATTCATAGTTGCTATAAATTAAATTTAAATAATTTTGATTAAGTTTAAATAATTTTATAGAAAGGATTTGAATATAACAATGTTATATTTATTTGGATAAAAAGAATAAATTGAGGATGTTTGTAGTAGTTATGTTCATAACTATTATAATAATATTAAAATAAATGTTTCCTGATGAACAATATGATGAAACTTTCTTTTAATATTTTCTAAAATAAAAATAAAGATGCCTTTTTATTTTTTTCTTCTCATCGATATTAATAAATTAAATTTGTTAGTGTTCAAATTCATTATTTTTTATATATTTTAAATTAAATTAATTTTATTGAATTAAACAATATAATTTGTTCACCACCAACTTATTTATTTTTCGAACCGTAGCTTTCGTCGGTAGTTTCCCGTCGCTTTACTGAACCGGGCCGAAGTCGGCATCCGCCTCACAATCCACTTGGCAGGCCGTTACTGGTCACGCTCATGTCTGTTCCCTGGCACCGGCGAGCCACGCTGTTGCACAGGTGAGTCCTTCGCCCAGCACGCATCTCTTCATCCACGTGGCGCGACGTTGACTGCTGTGATACCCGACCGAACCAACACGAACCGTTGGATTCCTGGTTTTCTCCGCGTTCTCTGCCATCGGACGGAACTCAACCGCTTGGCCGACACAAGTAGGCCTATAAAGACCCTCCTGCCGCCTCTCTCTGTCGCTCTGTAGTGGTTTCCTTAACCGCCCACGGTTTCCGAAACAGCGGAGCTCCGTCGGTCGCTTCGGCAATTGCTTTTGGGGATTTCTAGGGTTCTCTTCCAAATCAGGGACGAAGGACGTTTCGGTGAGTAGATTTTGCCGCTGCTTCAGTATTGCCGCTTGATTTCTAGGTTTCGTCTTCGAGTTTGGGAGTTGTCGATCGATTCGATTATTCACGAGTGAGGATGCTATTGCAGTTCGCCATGGCGGGGAAGAGCAGCGCGCTTCTCCTCACTGACGATGTGGCTCTGGATCTTGCTGCGGTCTTGTCTGCGATCAAGGACGTAGGAGTTGAGGCGATCTCGGAAGATGAGGTGGCTGTTATTACCCAATGCGAAACACTTGGTAATCTTTTCAGTTTGTGCTTATTAATATTAATGCATGTTCTTGGATGGAAGGTACAGAGCCGGTCTATTTTAAACATTTTGTGTTGGAAGAAATTGTTTGTTCTAAGAACCTTTTTTCAATCCATGGTTGTTGTTATGGCAATATTTGTTGGGGATGAAGGACTGTAACAGCATCCGGGAAATAGATCAATCCATTCCGTTTCCACTGGTAAATGTGACTAAATAGAATGACAAAATGCTTCAAATTTATGGCTTTGACCTAAAATTCGAAGCACACGACAATTTTGAAAGACAAGTCTGGTTGACACGGTTTTGCAAAATGTTTACAAGAATGTTGAGCAATGCAATGCATTGGCTGTCACTACCCAATTGACTAACCAACAAATTAAAGAACACATAACTATATTTTCTCTAACGCTGAGTTTACTTGGGTGGAAATAGAGGAAGAAGAGGGGGAGGGAAAGGATTAAAAAAATTTCACATTTTTGTGTTATTCTTCCTCTCCTTTTTACCTTTCTATCTTTCCATCCAAGTAATTTCATCCTAGAACTCTTTCAACGGTTCCTCAAGCACACTTATCAGATATCAAGTGTCTAAGGCACAAGCAATCTAGCACACACGAAAAGTGTCGCATCTTAAGTCAACATCCAGAAGTCCTATGTTGCTCATTCAACATGAGGCATATGGTCCATTCAACCAGCACCACAAATTCAGGATGTCTGAATCCCATTGCAATCCACTAAATTTTTATCATCTTAAAAATATTACTGAACTTTATATTTCGGAATAAGAAATTAAAACTAATTGTTGAGACAAATCAACTCCCTAAACCATGTTATCCAAACACCTAAATCTTGGATCATTCAAAACCTACTTTATATATATTATAGGATAAGAAAATAATGCAAATTGTTGTTGAACCATTACATATTAGTTTCTACTAAGCCAAAGATCCTTGCAATATTTATCTTTTGCACCATCAAGTCAATCTTGAATTATATATTTTGTATCAAATTCATGTTGGCTCACCTATTTGACAGAAGGGAAATTGCCCAATGAATCTTCATCTGTTGATGTGGTTATTCTTGCTTCGAAAAAGTATCAGCTGATTGAAGAGCAGTGGCTTCAAGAGATTGGCCGGGTGCTTAAGCCTGGTGGCAAACTCCTATTGCAGGCAATTGCAGGTTTTGATATATCAGAAAAGGTAACCTTTTTAATTTAGTCATGAAAACTTTCTGTTGCTGCTAAACATACAGAGAGTAAAATCATAGACCTGTATTTTTACAGACAAGTTCAATGTTGGAGCGTAAAATGCTCATGCAAGGTTTCGTAGAAGTGCAGCCGCTAGAAATGAATCATTTGCTCTCAGTTGGAGATTCTCGATCTATTAGTGTGAGATTCCAACACTTGAAATTTCTTCAACTATCACTTATTGCATCTCTTTTTTTTTGGGTATACTAAACTGTTTGCACTTTGCTATAGATTAAGGCTAAGAAGGCCTCTTGGACTACTGGTTCATCATTTCCCTTGAAGAAAGCCATGAATTCTTCAGTACCAAAAATTGTTTTCAATAATGAATCAGATTTGATTGACGAAGATAGCCTCTTAACCGATGAAGATTTGAAGAAACCGCAGCTGCCTATAAGTATGATTGACAACTTTTCACTTTACTGTATTTCCTTGACAATCAATGACACTGTTTATCAATGTTGACTAAGTTGGGGACTGCGAGGTCGGGAGCGCGAGGAAAGCTTGCAAGAACTGCACTTGTGGCAGGGCTGACTCAGAAGCGAAAGTTCAGAAACTCGAGCTAACCGCGGAGCAGATAAGCAATCCTCAATCTGCCTGTGGCAATGTACTTCTTCACGATTCACATTCAACCTTATTTTTGAAGTTCTATTGTGTGATTGATTGTTTCTGCATTCCTTGACCAACCAATTTCATGTTTTAGTGTGGACTTGGGGATGCATTCAGGTGCAGTGGATGCCCTTACAAAGGCCTATCCCCTTTCAAATTGGGCGAAAAGGTATATATATATTTTTGTTTAAACATTTTTGTTCTGTTTGATAATTCTAGGTTCCTCATAATTAACTATATTAAATATTTTTAGGTTTCTTTGCCTGGAAATTTTCTTGCTGCTGATATATGACTTCTTTTGGGATCGGAGGAAATCATTTGGGGGACATGGCCACTCGATATTCTCCTCCTCCATTTTTCTGTTTTCTTATTATCTGTGGATTTTTTCAGTTTACCAGGATGATATGCACGAATTAATCGCAATTATTTCTTAGATTATCTATTTTATGGGGTGATGTATATATTCTAATAAGGTAGAGATTTACATCATAGTTGATGATGGAACCGTTGGTCTTTGCTTAATAACTAGTCCTTGTGTTACATCATAGTCCTGAGGGTGAATTAATCGCAATTATTTCTTAGATTATCTATTTTATGAGGTATATCTTTATTCTAATAAGGTAAAGATTAATTCTTGACGGATATGTCTTTAAAGAATTTTTTTTCCCGTTTAGTTATTTGCTGATCGGTTAGAAGTTAATTGATTTACTTTATTTCACATGAATAAATAAAAATGAGTAAATTTGACAACTCAAAAGATTGATTAGCCTAATGGAACCAGTTGAGTGTGCAATGCTCAGGTCAACTGTGCCATGCAGATTGAAAATGCAAATCGATTTGGCAAATTAGCCATATGTGAATTTTGAAGCGTCATTATATGGAAGGTTTTTTATTTTTAAAAACTTGGTTGGAAATCGAATCTTATTTAATTTGATAATTTTATAATGTTGGTTGAGAATTGATCCTTGTTTAATTTGATAATTCTGTTATATACTCTGTCAATCCCTAGGAAAGATTAATCAAATCAGAAAGATCAATTAAGTGGGTAGACCAATCTATTGAGCTAATCAGACAAACCTAATAATCAAACAGGTTGGATGACCGTGTTAGTCCTGAGATGGGTTGACGGAGATATTAGGAACGAATGAATCGTCTTTTGGATGATCTGAACATACCAATTGAGTCATTTTTAAATTTGGGGGGTTAGATTTATGGAAAAAAAGAAAATAAGATCATTTCCTTTTCTACAAATTATTGAATCACGGAGTAGTTTCACATCACTCAAATCGTATAATCAATAATTTTGAAAACACACAAATTGTCTACTTATAATTTTGCTCCCAATAAATCATAAATCTAGCCACAACGTTGATTTGGGTCCTTCGTGCCCAAATGTACACGAGCCTTAATCGCGCACGTATACATGTACGCTCACATACGTGTATGCTCATATATACACGCTTGTATAATAAACGTACGTTTAATATAACACGCATATATACATACACACTCCTATATCCGTAGACACGTGTCTATGAATAACAATTATATATCCATAAATTACCTCACTAACGCTCCCTATCAGTCCGCTTAGGTCAATCCCCTTTTGGGGGGGGGGGGGGGGGGGGGGGGGGGGGACTCAAGTATACGTGTGTAAGCGACTAACCGATAGGTTAGGAGAAGTGTTTAGGTTGTGTTAATGACCAACTGCTAAGTTGGGAAAGAACAGTTTTGAGTTTAAATTGTCTATAGGCTACCCGGTTGGGTGACGGGCTCGACCGGTGTGTTATGGCTTGATTGGTTTAGTTAGGTTTAGTTAGATTAAATCTAGTCAATCTATAAGTTATGGTCTATGTGCAACTATAATTTCCCTTCCTACAAATCATAAATCGAGCCACAACATCGATTTGGGCCCTTTGTGGGACATTGATTTTGTCCGTCCGTTTATTTGTTTTTGTGCGTCGAATCGATTGTTGCCATATAATTTTGCAATCACAAATAGTTATTTTAATAGATTATTATAATATAGCAATGGATTAATTTTTTTAAAAAATAATTAAAAAAATTTCCACATTAAAAATTTATTGTTCTTAATTAATTATATCAAATAATATTTGAGAATACATATAATCTGAAAAATTAAATAAGCACATGAAATTTTATTTCATATTATTCAAAATTTTTTAAATTTATCAATCGATTTTAAAGTTTCACATACTTGTCTAAATTTATTTATTTTTATTGTATTGAGAGTAGAAAAAAAAATATAATCATATTTTTTATAAGGAATGGTTTTTAATTTATTCTTAACATTACGGTAGTAATCGAAGCTTTCAAAATCGACACTGGATATACGATTGGGATAGTTAAAATTGTATACGTGATTGGGATAATATGAAATTTAAATTAAATGGTTCAGTAAGTTTATTCTATTTCATATTATATTCCTAATTTTATTGAGATTCTCTTCAATCTTCACTGAATCAAATGCACCCTGATTAACAAAACCGCCGAACTAATCAAATTTTAAATAGATCATCCCAAGTCTAACCCAATATTCTAAGAGGGAACAGATCAAGGTTCATTGTATCCGATCAATCACCCAATCCTCCGTCTCCCAACGCCCACTAAGCATCACGTGGCTTAAGCCAAGAAAAAAAAAAACAGATTTTTTTTTAATCATCCTTAAATATCAACGAAAAAGCCTACGATCTTATCGTATTACAACTTCTTATCTCCGAGACTATGATACAGCGATAGGATGATTAATTATTATTTTAGATATTAATAATTTGATCTCTAACTATGACATATTTATAAAAAAATTCTCTAAATGAGGCACGAATCTTGGGACGCTGGACTTTTAGACCGCCTGTCACGCCCCGAGGAGTCGTTTGACCGATACGGATCGGCCAGCTTCCCCTACGCCCGGTGGACAATTCACATACTCAAGACCAAAACACCAAACCAGCGTACAAACCAAGGAAGTCGTGCATACCGGTATGACTAACAACAAAATCAAAAGACATAAGGGCCTCCACGGCACACAAAAGTACAACCAAATCGAAATAAGAACACAGCGGAAGATAATAAAACGAATACACAGTACCGACACTCAAAACAGGAACCATAAGTCAAAGAAAAACATCTCGACGCAAGGTGATGGGACTGGCAGCTGGACCCTCCTGGCGATCAACCTGAAATAAAAACAAGGAGCTATGGGGTGAGTTCATAGAACTCAGCTGATAACTCATATATATGCAAGATAGTCTAAGCTAGCAATAGAGATACAACTATCAAGATATCACAGGTACTATCCATACTAAATAAAGCAAATCCGAGAAGCAGAACAAACATACCAGCGATGCAGGGTCATCCAGACCATGGAAAGGGTCTCCTGAATGTGCATGTCAATCATGTGCAGCAACCACATACAACAACTGTAAAGAAATACGTATGCACATGGTGCAATGACATGGTCACCTCTGTCGCCGGTCAGACATCGTCACCTGTGTACGGGAGGAAGCTGAGCGGGGGCCAGCCTCCGGCGTAGAGCTGTGACTCCATCCGTACTCAACCCATCCGGGGGGCCATCCCTACCCCGTGTAATAGGGCGGTCGAGTAGGTGGTATGCTGTCGGCGTAACACCCCTACCCCATGACCTATCCGGGGGGCCATCCCTACCCCAGGTCATCATCCGTAGAACTGGGGGGATATTTCTATCTGAGTGTTACACCTACCCCATGTAATATGGGGGAGCAATCTCTCTCTCATCTCCTGGTATTAGGGCAACTCAAGGAGGGACCCCTGCCTGCTACCACACTCCGGTCCACTAACCCGTGAGTGCAAGAGCGGAGCAGCACAGGGCATCCTACCCATACTCCGACAACCACTACCCATGAGTGGCCGTATGGGTAGGTCAATATGACTGTCGACCTAGCCTACCCAACAATGGGCCCCTAGTCGACAGTGATGCATGGTGCACGATGATGCATGACAGCAGTCACAACAGCATCCACTATCTAGTCCACCTATGCCAACATGATATGCAAGGATCACAGATAAATATGCACCATATCCTAGATCCTAGAGGGGGTATAAGTATCACAATATCAGATCAAGTATATATATAAGATCACAGTAACAAAAAACAAGTACACGCAAATAATACACTATCGCTAATCCTAGCATATCAAGCATATAAACTATGACTATCTAGGAGATAAGTCAGAGGTACCCGCCTCAATATGATGTTGTCCGTGCGCAAGAACCCCCGTCCAGAAATAAAATCCGCCAATGAAATCCAATCAAGTCCCTGTGTCACGCCCCGAGAAGCCGCTCGTCCGATACCGACCGGACTGCCACTCCCTCGACCGACGGACAATTCGGGAACCTAACCTCTACGACCATCCCAGATGATTGTACCTCAGCCTATAGGGCTGGAACAACCATCTGCAATTAACAGAAACGAAAACGACGACAAGGCTGCGTACCGGTACGACTTACGACAAAAGCAAAACAGAATCAAAGCCTCCATGGCACACAAAAGTACAACTATACTGCCGTAACAATACACGACACAAAAGAGTATAACCTACCAACAGCGGAAATGAAAAGAAATACACTGAATAAAAGAAAAGGGTACCGACATGTACCATAACCAAAAGACAGGCGGAAATCGTCTCGGAGACACATGAACTGGGACAGGCTGCTGAACAATCCAGACGATCATCCTGATAAGAGAAAAACATAGCCAACGGGGTGAGTCCTAAGAACTCAGCGAATACAGTCTAATGTGCATAGGAAGAAATAATAGCAGTAAGTCACCGTCAATCTATCTATCACAGTACTGAAGATAACTACAGTAAGAAGAAATGCAGAACTGAACCATAAGCAGTAAAGTAACTACATACCTACCTGTGTCGATCCCAAACCCAGTAGTATGCATGTCAACCAAGTGCAGCAATCAAATGCAGCAAACACAATCATATGCATCAATGCACAGTATGCTCATGATGCAGCATGGGTCACCCCTGATGCCTGGGTCAATAATGCACACGCGGGACCATATGGGTAGGGCTGTGACCTGGTCTTCCCTGCACGAACAGACGGTCGATAATGCACACGCGAGACCGAATGGGTAGGGTCGGAGACCATAAACGTACCCCACCATCGGGTGAAGTAACGCTCTAAACGTCCCTTGCTATCATCGGATAGGTAGGACGAGTAGCAAGTACGACGACCCATCTCAACCTCCAGGAAGTCAAAGGTCGTCCCCTATGCTACGTGCAATAATGATACATGTCGCTATCCCATGCATCAACCACTATCTATCCCTACTGTCATGTACATGATATGCAGTAGTCCAGATAATCGGTATGCACCAATACCTAAATCCTAACGTAAGGTATAAGGTAAACTGTGCATCATCAATCCATACAGAAACAGTAAGCGGTAAAGCTGACAGAATACAACTACCGACGCAAGCGCACAGAGTTACAGATATCAGATATCCCTACTGCTAACTATGTCTAACTATGCATAGAAAGAGGTACCCGCCTCGATATAAAGAAGTCCAGTCATCGAGAACTCCCCGTCCGAAATAACATCCGAAAAGAGATAACGAACCAATCTACGTCCTGCATATAAAACTAACCATTATTTAGCTAAAATCACAGATTGATACATAGCTAAATAAATATTAAAATCAAATAAAAACTAATCAATTAGGCTAGCGTTCGTACGCTAAAACTAAACCAAATAAATCACCAATCACCCGAACAAAATCTCAACCCCTAAGACCCAATCATCTTCATCAACCTCCCAGCCAACACAGAACTTCCCAAAACAACCAATCGAATCCTCACCACAGAACGCATGGCAGCTCAAAATCTCAGAACGAAATAACCTGAAACTAATACAAAACTAATCTGATCCAAAACAACAAAACAACAACATCAAAGAATTATCCAAATCAACCAAGAAGTAACAGATCCAAAACTCTCGGCAAATCCAAATAGGCCAATCCATAGCAATTTCCCCATGGCCTAATCTTCAACTCATATCCAAACAAATCTACAAGATCTGAAATCAACAACCAAACTCACTCCCTCAATCCCCAATTCAAAACGCAAGATCAGACCACAACAACAATTACGCAAGGTCAGATCACAACAACAAATTCAAAGAATGGAAGACAACCAATTCCAAATCCTTACCTAATCCGTTGCCGGCGGAAATCAATTGCTCCGATCTAGTGTAGTTGAGATTACCTGAATGAACCCTAGATCCCAAAAGCCAGCAAGAGCTCGGAGGAAATCCGGAAAGGGAAAAGAGTTAGGAGTTCGGCACCGCAATCAACCACGATCGCTAACAGGGATCACAAGCCACGCTTAAAAAAACAAACACAACCTACCTCCCCCACAGCCAAAGAGGATCGTCGACCGTAGCTCGCGTGCCCTAGCTCTTTCCCCCACCTGCGCCTGACAAGTCGAAGAGGAGACTCGACGAAAATAGAGGGAGTCGCGTGAGAGGGGTGGGAGAAGAAGACCGGCGCTAGAGCTCGCGGAGAAGCAAGGGGTGCGATCTCAGGTTGGCTTCGTGCGCAAGAGATAAGAAGTGGGAGAACTCGATGAAGGATGCGTCGGCTGCGATCTAGGGCACGGAAGGGAGGAGAAGAACCGGGTGTTGGCTGCGGCGCAGGAGAAGAGGAGAGCTTATAAGTGGCCTTTTTGCATTAAAGCCCCCACACTTCCACCTAATGAAATATAAGCCCTTAATTTTCCCCTTTTTACCTTTTAGCCCTTCAATTTTCCATATTCTAACATTCTCCCCCACTAACAAAAATTTGGTCCCCAAATTTGTTATCCATATGTGTCAGGTAAGATCATACAGTATAAAACACTGAACAAATCTCTCACACGTACCTCAATCAACAAGTGGGGTAGCGAGCTCGGATAACATCCTCGAGCTCCCAGATCGTCTCGATATCTGAATGGTGTTGTCATCCGACTTTAACTAATCAGATTGCCTTGTTCCGCAACCGACGCTCCTGGAAACCCAAAATCCATATAGATACCTCCTCTTAAGTACTGTCTAACTGGAGCGGAACAGGCGTCTCGAATAATATGAGTGTGAAATCTAGCACATGACCTCTCAGCATGGATGCATACATCACGTCGTGGATGCCGATCAAAGACGGTGAATGTGCTAGGCGATAAGCTATAACTCCAGAATCTAAAACGGACCGGTATACCGTGGAGCTAGCTCACCTCTGAGACAAAAACGTTTCACCCCTTTTTATGGGTGAAACTCGAAGGAAAATATTATCACTCGCAGCAACCTCTATGGGTCTGCGCCTCCGGTCAGCATAGCTCTTCTAGTGATCTTGTACTGCAATAATCTTGGTCTGACAATCTGTACTCACTCTGCCTCGTGCTGAACTCGCTGGGGTCCCAGCAGCTGAGCCTCGCCGACCTCATCTAAGAAGGTGGGTGTCCTGCACGCCCTACCCTACAACGCCTCAAACAGTATCATCAGTATCGCCGAATGAAAGCCGTTGTTGTAGGCAAACTACACCAACTGCAAATGGTCCTCCCAACTGCCCCCCCAAAGTCCATCACACACGAGCGCAGCAAATCCAACAAAGTCTAGATCGTACGCTCTAACTGCCCGTCTGTCTGGGGATGAAAAGCTATGCTGAGACGGAGCTCTGTGCCGATAACCCTTTACAAACTCTGCCAGAACCGAGATGTAAAATACGGATCCCTATCCGAGATAATACTCCAAGGAACTCCGTACAATCTGACTATCTCCCGGCAATACAACTCTGTCAATCTATCAAGAGAGTCTGTCCTCCGGATAGCTAAAGAGTGAGCAGATTTGGTTAGTCGGTCCACGACTACCCAAATCGCATCATGATCTCTCCTAGCCCTCGGCAAACCCATGACGAAATCCATGGCGATATGCTCCCACTTCTACTCGGGAATGAGGGTCCTCTGGAAAGTCCAGCAAGTTTCTGATGCTCTGCCTTAACCTGCTGATAAACGAGACATTTTGCAACAACCTCCGCTATGTCTCTCTTCATGCAGTTCCAACAATATGAACATCTCAAATCATAATACATTCGAGTGCTACCCGGATGAATAACAAAACGTGATCGGTGAGCCTCCTGCAGCAACTCCTCTAAGACAGGGGGCGCCTCTGGTACACACAACCTCCTTCGGAAGTACCGAACGCCCTCCTCATCACGTGTGAAATCCAACCGCTCTCTCGAAATCGTCTGGCTGCCCAGAAACTGAATATGATGGTCATTGGCCTGGGCCTCTCTGATCCTCGTCCGAATCTCTGACTGGGCCATCAAAGTCGCTAGCAGTCCTCTCTCTGTCCGAGACTGCTCCTCTAACTCCAGCTCAAAGAAACTCTGAATCAAATTGGTGACCATCACTCGGTGGCATGCCAAACAGCTCCAGACTTCCGACTCAGGCGTCGGCGACTACATTAGCTTTCCAAGGATGATAGCTAATGGTACAGTCGTAATCCTTCAGAAACTCCATCCAGCTCTTTTGTCGGAGATTCAGCTCTCGCTGAGTGAATAGATACTGAAGGCTCCGATGGTCGGTGGAGATCTCGAAGGCGATCCCATAAAG
The DNA here is from genome assembly GCA_024364735.1 of Boesenbergia rotunda. Lineage (NCBI taxonomy): Eukaryota > Viridiplantae > Streptophyta > Magnoliopsida > Zingiberales > Zingiberaceae > Boesenbergia > Boesenbergia rotunda. The sequence continues at coordinate 120,551 of JAGFNQ010001615.1, forward strand.
ATAATGCCTTGAGATCTTCAACGCAAAATGATGGCATTCAACTCTAGGTCGTGAACAGGGTAGTTCCTCTCATGCTCCTTCAACTGTCACGAAACACAAGCAACCATCCGTCCATACTGCGTGACTATTGCGCCTAGTCCCAGGAGGGATGCATCAGTATACAGAGTGAAACCATCCTCTCCAGAATGTCATACTAGAACTGGTACAGATACCAACTGCCGCTTCAACTCCTGAAAGCTAGTCTCGCAGGCTTCAGTCCATACCAATTTCACGCCTTTCCTAGTCAGACGTGTAAGGGATGATGAAATGTTAGAGAAGTCTTAACCAAGCATCGGGCATAGCCCACCAAACCTAGGGAACTGCGCAAATTGGAACGATCACCCAATTCACTTCAAACTCTCCCTAAATCCTAAATAAATCCCCGACAAGGTCCTTAATTCTTATTCCCATCTCCAATTATAAATTTGGAATCGTCTAATATAACCCAGCGAGTCTCCAAGATTCATCCTTCATCTACCAACATAACAGATATATAACCTCAACATTTGCAATATCCTTCCCACTATCGGTCCACCAACAGGAACGCCTCAAGTCTCTGTATCTACGATATTACCTGCAAAATACAAAAACCAAGAACGGTGAGCCTCACTTGCCTCATAAATGAAACAATCCAGGAAGCTCCCCCGTAAATAGGTCAGAAAATTTTCAAACCATAGAAAACACTAGAACACTCCTTCGGGCATGCGTCCGCAAATCTTCGAACTACAGAAACGTCTCAGAGCTAAGGCTACCATTGTCATCAGTACGACCCAGTGACAATAGGAAACTCTAACGTCCACGTGCTCGAACCTCTAGCTCTGAGACGAGGAGATAACCGTAATCTCGTCGTCTTCGATGCCAATGACCCACCACATGGACTGTTTTATGGGTCAGATCGTAACCACCCTTGCTTGGCAACCAACGGTCTACCCCTCGAGGCCCGTCCTCGATAACCTCCATCGATTATGGTCGATTTTCTTAGGTGTTACGTAGCTAACACCAAATTCACCGCACCATATCCATTCCTAATTCTCGATGTATCATCGAGAATATTTAACACGTACGACCTGTCTATGAGTCATGATACCTCAAAGGCTAGAACAGCATCAGCTCAGTCGACTAACCGTCGTCTCGTAACCTGGTATACTCCAACTTCGCTCCAAAAAGGCGATAGAGACACACACTCTCTTAGGAGTATCCCAACGTAATTGAAAAGTAATTATTTGTTTCCGGAGTACCGTCCTTAGTGTCTTCACATAAAGGTAACTCAGTCTCGTAAGTGATTTGCATCGCTGCACAAGTCAGAAGTCCAAAGGTACCTTCTTGGTTATCCAAACCAAGTACGAGCAATAATCCCGCCAGTGTCAAGCAACTAGCTCTACACTCCTCCGGATCGGTACAAGTCACATTTGACTGTACTATTTAGGTTATCTAACCAAGTATAATGAATCCGAGCTCAGAAGCCTCCCGGGAATAGGATATCACTATCCTCTAACGATTGACATGATAAACAACCAATACCATCTATGCTGCTACCACGCACCACCATCACTACCCAAGAGTGACCGGCCGGAGACACGACAGAACAACTGCGCACACACGGAGGGATCCCTGACTGCTACAATGCATCGGACTCACTCCTCAGGGGCGACCGTGCAGAGTCTCGAAAAGGCATCTGTGAGCACACTCCGATAGCCACTACTCGCGTATGACAATGTGCGCAGGTCATGATCGTCATAACATGCCATCTAAGATATCTGAACAGAAATAAACAACCCCTAACCGCCCAAAGCTCCATGAGCTCAAGTGGATCGATCCTATGTCGGTCGAGCCAACTACATACGCAAGCTCCAATAGGTTGTCGTCCGATTTAATCCTAGCTTCCCAACTCATCAGTCGGTAGCATTGAAGAATCAAAATCTCCACTATACAATCGAATTCACGTGTCCTCCGATCCTCTCCTTAGTCAACCTTGACAATACTGGTGACATCCAATCATCTCCTTAATCAACCTTGACCATAATGGTAATATCCGATCATTTACTATCAGTTATAGTATATAGCTAGTTCTACACTTCCTGCATCAATGCAGGTTGTGTACTCACTCGTACCCTCTAGGTCACCTAACTCAGCACGAGAGAACCAGAAGTCTAAAACTCCCTGATATAGGAGAAATCATCACTGTATCGATATGCAGTCTCAATGTCTCACACAATCGATAACAACTGATACTAGTATACAACTGGTATGAGACAAGAATTCTATAACTTGAATTCCTTAACCTTCGATAGGTTATTGACAGGTTCGACCCTCGTCTTCCGACCATATATCGGTGATACTCGAGAATCAACATTCTCTGCATCCTAGACGAGTCGGCAACATGTCAACCAGTCCTCTATAATCAACTCCCAACATGGTCGCAAATAAAACAGATCGACTACATGTCTTCCAGCCAAACTATATTCACGTGTACCTACCGGCCAAGTATATAAGTCGATATACAATCCCATCAAAATAAAGAATGTCGAATGTCTACTACTACACTAGGGAGTAGATACAAAAGAGTTAAATAAGACTTGTCATATACCTCGTGTCGTCTGGAGGAGTCCCGTCGCCGCCATGTCCCAATTACGTCTATCGAGAAAACGACTCCGATACAAAATCCGAAAAAGCACCCACAAGACCACAAGGTATCTCGAGAACCTGGGCTCTGATATCAAAAATTATCACGCCCCGAGAAGCCGCTCGTCCGATACCGACCGGACTGCCACTCCCTCGACCGACGGACAATTCGGGAACCTAACCTCTACGACCATCCCAGATGATTGTACCTCAGCCTATAGGGCTGGAACAACCATCTGCAATTAACAGAAACGAAAACGACGACAAGGCTGCGTACCGGTACGACTTACGACAAAAGCAAAACAGAATCAAAGCCTCCATGGCACACAAAAGTACAACTATACTGCCGTAACAATACACGACACAAAAGAGTATAACCTACCAACAGCGGAAATGAAAAGAAATACACTGAATAAAAGAAAAGGGTACCGACATGTACCATAACCAAAAGACAGGCGGAAATCGTCTCGGAGACACATGAACTGGGACAGGCTGCTGAACAATCCAGACGATCATCCTGATAAGAGAAAAACATAGCCAACGGGGTGAGTCCTAAGAACTCAGCGAATACAGTCTAATGTGCATAGGAAGAAATAATAGCAGTAAGTCACCGTCAATCTATCTATCACAGTACTGAAGATAACTACAGTAAGAAGAAATGCAGAACTGAACCATAAGCAGTAAAGTAACTACATACCTACCTGTGTCGATCCCAAACCCAGTAGTATGCATGTCAACCAAGTGCAGCAATCAAATGCAGCAAACACAATCATATGCATCAATGCACAGTATGCTCATGATGCAGCATGGGTCACCCCTGACGCCTGGGTCAATAATGCACACGCGGGACCATATGGGTAGGGCTGTGACCTGGTCTTCCCTGCACGAACAGACGGTCGATAATGCACACGCGAGACCGAATGGGTAGGGTCGGAGACCATAAACGTACCCCACCATCGGGTGAAGTAACGCTCTAAACGTCCCTTGCTATCATCGGATAGGTAGGACGAGTAGCAAGTACGACGACCCATCTCAACCTCCAGGGAGTCAAAGGTCGTCCCCTATGCTACGTGCAATAATGATACATGTCGCTATCCCATGCATCAACCACTATCTATCCCTACTGTCATGTACATGATATGCAGTAGTCCAGATAATCGGTATGCACCAATACCTAAATCCTAACGTAAGGTATAAGGTAAACTGTGCATCATCAATCCATACAGAAACAGTAAGCGGTAAAGCTGACAGAATACAACTACCGACGCAAGCGCACAGAGTTACAGATATCAGATATCCCTACTGCTAACTATGTCTAACTATGCATAGAAAGAGGTACCCGCCTCGATATAAAGAAGTCCAGCCATCGAGAACTCCCCGTCCGAAATAACATCCGAAAAGAGATAACGAACCAATCTACGTCCTGCATATAAAACTAACCATTATTTAGCTAAAATCACAGATTGATACATAGCTAAATAAATATTAAAATCAAATAAAAACTAATCAATTAGGCTAGCGTTCGTACGCTAAAACTAAACCAAATAAATCACCAATCACCCGAACAAAATCTCAACCCCTAAGACCCAATCATCTTCATCAACCTCCCAGCCAACACAGAACTTCCCAAAACAACCAATCGAATCCTCACCACAGAACCCATGGCAGCTCAAAATCTCAGAACGAAATAACCTGAAACTAATACAAAACTAATCTGATCCAAAACAACAAAACAACAACATCAAAGAATTATCCAAATCAACCAAGAAGTAACAGATCCAAAACTCTCGGCAAATCCAAATAGGCCAATCCATAGCAATTTCCCCATGGCCTAATCTTCAACTCATATCCAAACAAATCTACAAGATCTGAAATCAACAACCAAACTCACTCCCTCAATCCCCAATTCAAAACGCAAGATCAGACCACAACAACAATTACGCAAGGTCAGATCACAACAACAAATTCAAAGAATGGAAGACAACCAATTCCAAATCCTTACCTAATCCGTTGCCGGCGGAAATCAATTGCTCCGATCTAGTGTAGTTGAGATTACCTGAATGAACCCTAGATCCCAAAAGCCAGCAAGAGCTCGGAGGAAATCCGGAAAGGGAAAAGAGTTAGGAGTTCGGCACCGCAATCAACCACGATCGCTAACAGGGATCACAAGCCACGCTTAAAAAAACAAACACAACCTACCTCCCCCACAGCCAAAGAGGATCGTCGACCGTAGCTCGCGTGCCCTAGCTCTTTCCCCCACCTGCGCCTGACAAGTCGAAGAGGAGACTCGACGAAAATAGAGGGAGTCGCGTGAGAGGGGTGGGAGAAGAAGACCGGCGCTAGAGCTCGCGGAGAAGCAAGGGGTGCGATCTCAGGTTGGCTTCGTGCGCAAGAGATAAGAAGTGGGAGAACTCGATGAAGGATGCGTCGGCTGCGATCTAGGGCACGGAAGGGAGGAGAAGAACCGGGTGTTGGCTGCGGCGCAGGAGAAGAGGAGAGCTTATAAGTGGCCTTTTTGCATTAAAGCCCCCACACTTCCACCTAATGAAATATAAGCCCTTAATTTTCCCCTTTTTACCTTTTAGCCCTTCAATTTTCCATATTCTAACACCCTGCGTGCAAATAAACATAGGAATTTAGCTTCAATCTCATACGAGAGTTAGCTAACACATAACAACCTATTTAATCAGGATTAATTAATTCTAACCACCAATCCTAATTAAATGAGTCAAGTTTTACTACACAATACACTAAGTCAATCAATTCAACCATCACCAAGCTAAGGACCTAGGTCACCAACAGAATCAAATTCCCAATCAAAAAGCTGGATCAGAACTGCTCCTACTCCAATTCCATACAAATTTGTGATCCAAGCTTGAGCTACACCTCAATTCTCCAACTGGAACTCACCTAGAAATCAAGCTGCTACCCACTGTTTCCAGATTCGACTCGAGCAAGAAAACCACACAGCAGGAAGATCAAAACATCATTCGAATACCCAAAACCGAACCCTCACAAGCTCGAGGAAGCTAGGGAAACCAGAAAAACAAGAACACAGGGTACTTCATTCAAACCCACACGAATAATTCTACAATTTCGAAGTGGAAACATAGAATCGAGATCAACCAACACAAAGATCATACTTCGAACGCACAAAGTCATCCAAGCTCACCCAACAATCGAAGATCTCACAGAAGCCAACTCAAGCTAATCAGATCCTAACTGACGACCACCCTATAATCGCAACATCCCAATCGGCGTGATCATTTGGAAAATAGATCAACAGAGAAAACGAAAACAACACTCAATCACAATCCGAAATTAGAAGGAAACGAGGATCCCCAAATTCGTGCTAAGCTCGCCAAGAGATAAACCATCAACACCGATAACTACACTCGAATTCATGATCAACGCATCCACTTACCAAGCCTGGTCGAAGATGAACCCAAGCTGCAGCTCGCGATACTGAATCTAGCTCAGGACCACCGAGTTCACCCAGATGTGCCGAGCACAGGTAGAGGAGGAGGATCAATCGACGCAACCCTAGAATCGCCAATCAACCTTGAAATCAATCGAAGCAAAAAGGCAAGAAGTAAACACGCATCGACCTCAACTCACCTTCAATCGGACACGGCCGCAGCAAGCCCTAAGTCCGGCGACTACCTCACGCTTCCGTGAAGGCTCCCAATCCCCTGGAACTCAAGATCGAAGAAGAGGAAGGAATCCTTTCTCTCGATCCGAGCACGCATCCGACCACAGAAGAAGAAGAAGAGGAAGAAGGGAGAAGGAATGTCGCGGCTCGCGATTGCCACGGGGAAGAGGCGTCGACTTAAGTGCCCTAGCCTTTTTCCCAGTTTAGCCCCTCCCTTTCTAAACTCTCAACTGAGCCCTTATTTATAGGATTTTTACAACAAACCCCCTAAAGTTTGGGTATTTAACACCGCCTACTGCGAGCGCTTCCCGATTTACCTTGGCGATCGGTGAGGAACTTCCGAATTGAAATACCAAAGTAGATTATTTTACGTCGAAATAGTACTCTTGCTTTTTTTGATAATCCACGATACAGAAGAAATAATTCGGGAATTATTAAATATGAGACCATAGAGGTCAATTCAATTATAAAAAAGAGAATTTGATTGAGTATAGAGGATCAAAAGAATTTATTTCGAAATACCAAATGAAAGTAGATCGTTTCGGGCCGGTCGCCCGAGGTTAGAAAAACTTCATTAATTATTTTTTTTTATCATATTACAACTTCCAGACAGCAATCGACACGTGGGCGATTAGTGGACATGCAGATTCTCCACCAACCTTTTTCGAGGGCAGATTTTCTGTCCCACTTTTTCCCTTGTCTCGCTTGTCTCATTTTTCGGGGACGCCTGACGAGTCATCTGATCGATTATCTGACATCACCGACGACCTCCGGTCGTCGTCCCGAACAAAATTATACCCTGGGGTACGGTGAATCCGTCAGGATTGCCACAATTACGATCTCGCCAGATTTATCGTCGAATCTGACGAGATTGCAATTACAACGATTCCGACCAGTTCATCGTTCTTTTAGGATATTATTTTATTCGGGATAATGATCGATAATTATCGATGATGCCCAATCGTCGATCGAACGACTCATCGGCCATCGCCAGAGCGTGAGACAGAAGGATCAGGAAAAAAAAAATTGGACAGATGATCCAGTTGGACCTTCTTCGGCCTCGCGCACGCTTCAAAAGGAATCTAACTTAGATCGTCTTGGCCTCCATCGAATGGAACTCTAGCTCTACTAACCCATCATACACTGTGATCTGATTGGACGTCCAGTTCGGGCGCAGTGGTGCCTATAAATGCCCCAATTCCGCCGCAGTTTCAGTCAAGCATGGCCGGAGGCTACTGGCTCCACTTTGCGATGGAGGTCGCGCCGCCCGAGATCGTCCCGGTGGAGAAGCTAAAGGTGCCCAAGGTGCTGGAAACGATCGAGGAAGAGGATACCGAGTCGACCGAGGACGACGATGTGGTGGAACCGGATATGACTCCTGCTGGATTCAGCAGGGGGAGGAGGATTGATCTGAACTGTCTCTGTTCTTCCTGTCTTGTACAAAACTAACTGAACTTGTTTGGTCTCTTCGATTTCATATCAATTTGCCTCAATGAACATCAATCCAACACGACATAATCTTTATTTACAGGATGCCAACAGGGGAATTCATATCGCCTAATTAGACTGTAATCTATGAAGCATTGCAGATTGTTTCTATCTTTCTTCAATTAAGTCTCTGATTTCTGGTTTCAGTGACCAGAATTTGCTTCACTGTTGCGATCGCCATTGTTGTTGCTAAATCGCCATGGAATTGAGCTGCTAAAGTTCCTTTGCGATCTCCTTGATCCCTCAGAATTTTCCTCCATCGCCGGAAGCTGAAACCGGCACACCGGGCAGGAATTGTGTAGCGCAAGCCACGGCAAGATGCAATCTTTGTGGTAGATGTGCTTGCAGGGCATCTGCTTTGCCGCGCCGCCGGCCTCGAAGGCGTCCCAGCACACGGCGCACTGGGATTCGTCGGAGCCAACTGATTCCGGCGAGACGTTGACGTCCGGAAGGGCTTCAATGGCGGATTTAGCAGCGGGCGGCGCGCCGTAGCGATTGGGATCGTTCTCCGCGATCTGCTGAATCAGTTGCTCGAGGTCGTGGTCCATGAAGTAGTCCCCTGGAGTGCTTCCTCCGTCGCCGTCGCCGCCGTCGAGGACGGCATCCTGGAGGAAGAGGAAGGGAGAAGGACCGGGAGAGACCGGGAGGGAGGCCCGACGGTTGCCGAGGAAGGAGGGATCCGGAGTGATTAAGGGAGGGGCGAGCGGAGGGGGATAGGACGCCTCGAGGAATCCGCCGCGGCAGAAGGGGCAGGCGAGATCGCCGGCGACGGAGGAGAAGAGAGGCACATTGTGGCGGCATCGGTGGCAAAAGTACGAACGGAAATCCGCGCTGCTAGGGAATCTACCGGAAGCCATTGCGACGGCGAAGGGAGAGAGAGAGGGGGAGATAGAGAGAGAGAGGCGGCCGTGGAAGGCAAATGGAGCTCGACGGCGAGGTTTTGAAGCGTACGGAATCGAAGAGACAGAGGAGAAGGCGCCCAAAGAAGCAACGTCAACGTGTACGGCCATTGGATTTCTTCTGTGGGCCAGCCGCAAACGGAGAGGGAGTTGAGCTGGAAATTCCTTCGCGGCCACCGTCGTGTCCCAAACGATGAGAAAAGATACCAGGAGGGTATTTCGTGTCCAAGGTCGTTGCGTGACGAGAAGAATTGCCAAATTTGGGATGCGCCTTGTTTGAACAACAAAATCCCACAAGCTTCTTTTCTTATATCCTAAAATATCCATCTTTTACTTGAAACTTTTGCTAAAAATAACTAAATGAGACGAGAGTCTCATTATGTGTGAGTTCTAAATTAGAGAGTGATATAAGGACACATCGTTATATGCCTAAGAGTTGTTTTACTTATGTGGTTATATATATATATATATATATATATATATATATATATATATATATATATATATATAATATTGTCTACTTTAAATTGGTTTTAATCTTGGACTCTACCAAAAAAACCTTCATAATTCTCAATAATCTTCCTCTCAAACGAAAGATCATTATTATTCTCATAGTCCGAGTCTCCCCGCAAGCATCCGCTCACTTTTTGACCGATTCAGGACCTCCGGACTTTTCCGCGAGCATCCGCATTCAGTCACACTTGACCTCTCCGAGTCTCTCCTCAACTTCGTTCAACGACCCCAAGTTCTTATGGTTTTGGTCTTGGGTTCTACGTAAAAGGCACCATGATCCCTAACAATCCTCCCCTTATATATATATATATATATATATATATATATATATATATATATATATAATATATATATATATATATATATATATATATATATAATATATATATATATATATATGAGTAATTCTCTCTTGCGGACCGCGTGCGCGACCACGGGGCCAGACCGATCAGGCAAGGGCCTGATCGGTCTGGCAGTGAGGTCCGCACATCACGGTCTGCAGGAGAGCAAAACCGTATATATATATATATATATATATATATATATATATATATATATATATATGTTTGATTAGTTTGAACAGGGGTTTGATGTGTGTGTCAATATGATTAAATTAGAATTTCATATTAGTTTAATATGTATTTGAGTCATGCAGGACTTGATGGAACACACATAAGGAGCTTGACGCGGCCAACTATGGGAGATCTCATCTTGGTGCTCGAGTCCTTGAGTTGGTTAAAGGATGGTGCATCCGAGGGATTGTCGAACAAGGAGCAACGGAGTGGAGCCAAGAGAAGTGGACTTCAAGGCATACACGAAGGATGACATGGGGACGAGCCGCGAACTCGTATGCATTCGAGGGACGAGAGCCAAACGAAGAGGGCTTCAAAGGGCGAGCCGCGAAGGAAGGTATGGAGACAAGTCGCGGGCTTGTATGCATCCGGAGGACGAGAGCCAAAGAAAGAGAACCTCAAATGGCAAGCCGAGGAAGTGAACTTCAAGGCATATACGAAGGATGGACTCCAGAGAAGTTGAGAGTGAGTTTATAAGTTGGGCAGTCGATTGGCAGCATTGGGTAAAACTCACAGAAAGATCAATTGACTTGGGTTGACACCAGTCGACTGGGGTTGACACCAGTTGATTGATGCTTTGAAAAAAAACTAGTCGTTGGTTGTGTACACCGGAGAGGACCAGTCGACTAGAGTTTGGACGAGTCGACTAGTAACAGGTCTGAGCTATTTGTCAATAGCTCTTTCCTCTACTTAAAGGGAAGCTTTGAGGCTTGAGAAGGGTTAGATGTTATGTTGAAAATCTTCTTAATCAAGTGCTCAAAGCTCCAATGCCTAATCTCTTCCCCCTAACCCTAAGCTCAATTTTGTAAAGGAAAGAGAGATCCTTGTGAGAGGTTGTTATCCATCGAGAAGGAGAAAACTTAGCTGGAGATTGTCAGGGATTAATCCACCGATGGATTGAGGGGTTGTCCACTTTAAGGACACATCGTGGAGTAGGAGTAAGCAATCTTCGAACCACATAAAGGTTTTATGTTAGCATTTGTTTTTTATTGTTTAGTTTGTATTTCCACTACGCTACTAACCTTGTAGGAAGAAATTGCATTTTGGGTGATGAGCTATTCACCCCCTCTAGCCGGGTCTCCGATCTTCATCAATTGGTATCAGAGCACAAGGTCGCCCTTCAATGGACTAATAGTTGAGTAGAGTAATTTTCATCAAAATGGTCGGCTCACACATTCAACCACCAAAATTTGAAGGAGAATTCTCTTGGTGGAAGAAAAGAATAGAGGTATTCTTCAATACCGATTTTAATATAATGTTAATTATAGAAAATGATTTTGAAGTGCCTAAGGATCAAGATAATAAACCACTTGAAAAGATAAGATGGAGCAAAAAGTAAAAAGATGATCATTTAGCAAATTCAAAGGCAATGCACCATCTTCTAAGTGTGCTTCCTCAACAAGAGATAACGAGGATCGAAAATTACACAAGTGCTATGGATTTATGGGAGTGGCTAGTAGAGCTTCATGAATGCACATCAGAAGTTAAATTGGCAAAGAAAGATCCTCTCCGATCTCAACTCAATAACATCAAGCTTAAAAAGGAGAAAAGGTATCTAGTTTACATTCTAGAATTAAGAAAATTTTAAATGGACTAACAAGTATAGGTGAGCAATTCTCCAACCGATATATCTTCATGAAAGCAATCAATGCCTTCCCAAGAATCGCAACATGGTGTTCAATGGTGGACTCATACTATATTTCAAAAGATCTAGAGAAAAGCTCCATAGATGAATTATTCTCGACCATGGAGCTCTATGAAACTCGGATTGGAGAATTGGATGGAGATGTCTATAGACCAAAAGGAGTAGCCCTTGTGGCAAACAAGAGAAATGGTAAGAAGAAGAAATCAACATCCCCACCATCCTCCAACTCGGAAGAATTGAGTGTCTCAATGGATAGTGATGAAGAGACATATATGGTAAGAAAAATAAGAAAAACTTTTAAACATTTTCCATCTAACAAATCTCATAGTAGGAAAAGTTCAAGAAGCAAAAGTAGGACTAAGAAGATATTTTGCTACAATTGTCAAAGAGAATGACACATAAGGGATGAATGCCCACTCTTGAAGAAAAAGGAAGGAAAGAAGAAGGAGAAGAAGAAGAAATCAAAAGAAAAAGGGAAAATGGTCCAAAGTCTACAAGCAACATGGGATGACTCATAATCATCGGAAGAAGAAGAAAATCATGTATCTCATTTTGCCTTAATGAGAATTGATGGCATAGCCTTCACATTATCCGAAATTGTAGAATGAAAAAGTTGAAGTGAAGATGAAGGGAGCTCAAGTGAAGGGGGAGGTCAAACTTCGAACTCATACGTCTCGGTAAGTGAGATGTATAATCTACCCACTACTATTTTAGTTAAAATTATTTCTAACATCAATGATGACTTGTTTAAAGCTAAGAAGAAAACAAGACCTTGGCAAATGACATTTGCATGCTTAAAGAAAGATTAGAATCTATGACCCTTAAGGATGATATGCATGCGTCCTCTAATACAAAAATATAATGCTTTGAAGAAGAGAATAAGGACTTAAGGGAAAAGATATATCACCTTACCCAAGCCCTTAGAAAATTTGAAATTGACTCAAAAACCTTAGACATGATCACTGGGAGCCAAAGGGTAAGTTTCAAGAAAAATGAAGTAGGATACAATGAATCAAACAATGAAAAATCGTATCATTGTTTACTTGATATGGGTCAACCGAAAACTAAAACCCTAGATAGAAAATGAATCCCTAAGGAGTATTTGGTTAACCCAACTAGGAATTATTTCTATTGGGTGCCAAAATCAAACCTCAAGACAAGTCAACCGTGTGAGCTAAAATCTAATTTTTGAAAAAAAAAATGGTTGGCTTGAGACCTTAAGGGGGAGCACTTAGCCAAATAAAATTTATAACCAAATGAGCTAAGTAGAGATTACCTTTATTACATATCATAATGACTTGATTTATGTTTCTATTTATACATGTGAGATGTTAGGATAATACTCATGATTCACTATTGCTTATGATATTTTGATGAGTTATTAGATATATCATTTTAATAATAATAGACCAACTATGAGAAAATAAATATTTAATTAATATCTTGCCCATAGATCATAGTTGGATATTTCAAATGTTTTGAAAATAATTCAATATTTTACTTGGTGTGATATAGATCTGAAAAACATATGGTTTCAAAACAAGAGTTTAAACTTGATAAAAATTTGAATGTTTTTTCAAGATTTTGGATTTTAGTCAAAAACTCAAAAATATTTTGACTTTTCTTGAAAACATATTTTCCTTATTTAAGAAAAGATTAAGAAATATATTTGTAAAATTTTGTGTTTTTTTTGAATTTTTATATGCATTTCTGAAATTTAGCTTAGAAAGTTAAAATTTAGATCAGATTTGTGTCAGTCGACTGGTACAGAGGGCCAGCAAACTGGTCTTAGTATTTCTTAGTGTGAGAAACATTCTAGGGGCTATTTCGATTGGATCAGTTGACTGCATTAGAGGTCCAGTTGACTGGTCGCATGGTTTTTCATATTCTATTTTTTCTTCAGAATTTAAACTTGATCAAAAGTGATCACACTTAATGTCATAGTATGTATGATTGTTTGGTACAATCTTTTTGATGGTGTCAAAGGGGGGGAATAGATGAGTTTAAGTTAGAAATTTATCTCTTTATGTGTTTGTACAAAATTTAAAAATCATATGATAGAGCATAGGTTAAGGGGGAACTTGGATATTTTTAATGTTTCATGCTATACTATGCTTTGTATTTTCAAAATTCCTTTAAGTCTAACTTAAACATATTGCCACACATCAAAAAGGGAGAGATTGTTGGTGCAATCAATCCAGGTTTGATCGGTTCGATCAGGGTTTTGATGTGCGTGTCAATATGATTAAGTTAGGATTTTATATTGATTTGATGTGTGTTTGAGTCATGCCGGACTTGGTGGAACACACATGAGGAACTTGGCGTAGTTAAGTGTGGAAGATCTCATCCTGATGCTCGGGTCCTTAAGTCGGTGAAGGATGGTACATCTAAGGGACCGCCAGACAAGGAGCAATAGAGTGGAGCCAAGGGAAGTGGACTTCAAGGCATACACGAAGGATGACATGGGGATGAGCCGCAATATCGTATGTATCTGAGGGATGAGAGCCAAAGGAAGAGGGATTCAAAGGGCGAGCCGAGGATGTAGACTTCAAAGGCATACACGAAGGATGACATATAGACAAGCTGCAGGCTTGTATGCATCCGAGGAACGAGAGCAAAAGGAAGAAAACTTCAAAGAGCAAGCTGGGGAAGTGGACTTTAAGGCGTATGCGAAGGATGGACTCCGGAGAGATTGAGAGTTAGTTTGTAAGCTGAGCAGTCAACTGGAGGAGGAATCAGTCGACTGACAACATTGGGTAAAACTCATAGAATGATTAGTCGACTGGGGTTGACACCAGTCGACTGATGCTTTGAAAAAAAACTAGACATTGGTGGTGTCCAACAGAGAGGACCAGTCGATCGGGAACTGTACCAGTCGACTGGTAATGGGTTTGAGCTATTTTGTCAACAGCTCATTCCTCTACTTAAGGGAAAACTTTGAGGTTTGAGAAGAGTTAGATGTTCTATTGGAAACCTTCTTAATTAAGTACTCAGAGCTCCAACGCTCAATTTATTCCCCCTAACCCTAAGCTCAATCTTGTAAAGGGAAGAGAGATCCTTGTCAGAGGTTGTTCTCCACCGAGAAGAAGAAAGCTTAGCTGGAGATTGTCAGGGACCAATCCACCAACGGATTGATGGGTCTGTTGGGTATGGGTTGGCGGGTTTCCTAAGCGAATACCTGGTCGTCCTTGAGAAACCTCTCCATGTCCACGGATTAAAAAATTAATCTGAATGGAGACCTATCTCCAAACGACCGTCTCGCCATCGTATCAATCGATTCGAGTTACAACTTAGCTAAACTCAAAGTTCGAGCCTTGTAACTCGCCTAACCAATTGACCGCGGAAAAGACGACGAGCGGATCGTCGATTTTTGTGTTTATTATCAGGGTCCAATAATTAATTATCAACAATTAATTAAGCAAATAATTAAACATGATAATTAATTAAAACATCACATGAAATGATAGAATTAACAAAGGAGCCAAGAGAAAAATATACCTCTCTTTACCTTACGATCTTCTACTGTATGACCCTCCCCTCTTGGACGTCATGTGGGCGATGCTCTACCAAGAACTAGAATCACCAAGGTCCTCCAATTAACCGCTTCTTCATGCGCCGATCAAAACCTTAGCACTAGGGTTCACCGCCGGCCACTTTCTCCTCCCTACCTTGCGCCGCCGGCCTTCCAAGGCCACCCAAGCCCGCTAACCACAAGGAAGCACCGGAGAGGAAGGAGAAGAAGAAGATGAAGGAGAGAAGAGCTCTCCTTTTCAACCCAAACCGGTCGAAACCTCTCCTCTCCCCGTGCTTGCGGCACCGCCGCTACCTCCCTTTCACCGCCGCCCTCTCCTTGCACCGGCCGCCAGCCCACTTCTCCTCCTCGCCGCTCACCACGAAAGGGAGAGGAGAACTCCCCCTTTGTCTAGTAGGAGCCGACCACCGAGAGGTTGAGAAGAGGAGAAGGGAAGATGAAGGAAGAAGAAAAATCTTCTTCCTCCTTGCCGCGTGCCCTAGGAGAGAGAAGGGAGAGTAGAAAAGTCTTGGGTTGGATGATCAATTGGATTAGCCTTGGTTTCATGATTCCATGGGGTATATATAGGGCTATGATAGGGACCATGAGGAGGAGTTAGGTCTTGGCCTGCTAATGGATTCAAACCCGATCCATTAATGAAGATTCATTCCACTAAAGGATCTCCATTGAACTACCTCACAAACCCTCATATTTTCATATGAGCTCTACCTATTATGAGTACATCCATCTTCCCATGTTTAAGATATCGAATGCTCGTCGATTAATTTAAATTACTGATTATTTTAATTAATCAACCTCTAACTCCTTGACCAGTACCACTCATCCTTATCATCATGTTGGACCAAGTCCACCTGTAGGATTTAACATGATGAACCTTATGAGCTCATCAAGGGGCATCATCATCCCAACTCACCAGGACACGGATTCCGTCTATAATCAACGACACATCATGTAAATATATTATTTTTTAACTTACCGGGTCTATCAATTTAGCAGAATAAATCTCGCCCATTGGTAAATCAAAGAAATAATTACTAAGTACATGTGCCCGTTATTATATCGGGATTTAGAGCATGTACTCCATAATAAAATCGAGGTCTGATCCAATTATAAAGTCAGTATAAATTAGATCACCTCTATGTTGGTTCTGCTCAATGCACATAAAGTGCACTAGTGTAATTCTATGGTCAAGATAAACCACACCTAATTACACTACAACCATCCCGATGGTTTGTCCAACTCCATCTCGGTTGTGAGCCTCTACTTATACTCTGCAAGGGACTGATAACATGATCTTCTGTGTGTCACCATCCACCAGATTATCTACAATACAAAATATCAAACAGTTATGCACATACTAATATAAACATGCAACCGTGTTGTTGTGATTCTCTTTCAAAATGTAGATGCTCATAGAAAAAGATAAGTCTTTTAGTATACATCCTAACAGGGGCGTCCACCTCAAGGACACGCCGTAGAATAGGAGTAAGCAATCATCGAATCATGTAAAGGTTTTGTGTTAGTGTTTGTTCTTTATTGTTTAGTTTGTATTTTCGCTACACTACTAACCTTGTAAGAAGAACAAGCGTTTTGGATGACAAGCTATTTTGAGAACTTGATCATATGGCTAGGGGGGGTGAATAGCCGATCACTCACTTGTTTCGCGGTTCTTCCTACAATTGCTAGTGCGCAAGCGGAATACTATATAAACTCAAACTAACAAGGAAGAACACAAACCAATTTAACGTGGTTCGAAGATAAATCTCCTACTCCACGACAACCCATAAGGTGGACAATCATGATCCGTCGATGGATGAGTCCCTAGAAAGCCTTTAGCTAGCTCATGTCGCTCCTTGTGGGTGAAGAAACCTCACCAGAACCTTGCAACAACACCAGTCAACTACTCTAGCCGAATTCGAATGTTACAACCCAATGTTCGAATTCCAGCTGACACTAGTCGACTATACAGAAGATCAGTTGGTTGATCTTTATAAGCTCTACCAGTCGACTACTCCCAGCAACAGTCGACTACCCAAACCCTAAATCTAGGATTTTCCTTCTCGAGTATAGTTCACTCAACACTCGGACCCTTACAACTCACTTGACTCTTCTTGCAGCCTCGACTTGTTGTTTTCAATCTTTCTTCGACTTTAGCTCTCATCTCTCGGATGCATACAAGCCCGCGGCTTGTCTCCACATGTCATCCTTCGCGTATGCCTCAAAGTGTGCTTTTCTCGGCTCATCATTCTTGCCTTGTCCACAGTCCCTCGGATGCACCATCTTTCACAGACCCGAAGCCATTAAGCTAAGTCTATGTGTATCTTACAAAACCTGCACACTCAAATACATATATTAAACACATGGGTAAACCTAACATAAATTCTTTGCCCAAATATCAAAACACATGGTCCCCTGGACCATAGATTACCTCACAAGCTATTCACCTCCTCTCTAGTCGGACCTCCAATCTTCAACAATATATATATACAAACATTTTATATTAAAGACCTTACTGCGAACTTATGACTAAGTGTATTTGATTTTTTTATTTTTTATTTTTTTATCTTGTTATTATGTCATTTAATATTTTACTTTTAGAATATATATAAGGGTTTGCTAAACTAAGGACCTTATCGTGTAAATTTCGTGCTAATTTTAACTATTTTTTCGGTTTGAATTTTTTTTATATTTAATACTATAATTCAACTATTAAACCTTAAAAGTAAAATCTTAAATGGCTAATTACAAGTTAAAAAAATAAAACAAAAAATAAAAATAAAACAAATATACTTGGTCTGTATAAGTCTGCACGAGAAAGTCATTCTATATATATATATATATATATATACATATATAGTTGTGATTTGCTATAGACCGTCCCTGTGCGCTCATACACGATGTAGTCAGGGCGCTTGGATTCAATCTAGGCGCCCAATCATTTTTTTTAAAACGAGTTGGCGTGCTTGGATTGAATTCCAGGCACCCCAAATTAAATTTTTATTTAATTTTTTAAAAATCAAAACTTCCTAAATATAAATCCTAAATATAATTATACCCCATGAGCTTCTAAAATATTTTTTTTTATCTTGAACACTATAACCCAAGAGTAAAGTCTAAATCCTAGAGGAAAAATTTTATTGACTTAAACACACTATAACTCAACAAAACTGATACATAACGTGAATTCACAGCTTGAAACTCAACGTGAATGATATGATACTCCAATTATAGCGATTCTCGATGGGTTCACCGTGCCCCCTAAGTTATAGTTTGGTTCGGGCCTCCGACCGGCACCGATGTCCAAACGATAATCGAACGTGTATACAAAAAGTGTCATGTCATTTACGTTGAGTTTCACACTGTAAATTCACGTTCTTTATCATAGCTCATAACTCAATCCCTAAACCTTAAAATCTTAAATTCTAAATATATATAATATAGTCCATGAGTATATAAATTTTTTTATCTCGAACTCTATAACATAAAAGAGAAGTCTGAATCATAGAGGGAAAATCTTATTTGCTTAAACCCACAACAATGCAATTCTTAAATTCTAAAATTCTAAAATTTTAAACTCTAAATACATATGTTCTGGAAGGAATCGAAGTCGACGGCCAGTCACCAGGGTTCAGTCCACGCAGGCACTAACGCTAGAGGAGGAACTCACACCCTGCGAGATTAACACGAGCGTTAGAGGAACACGCTGGAGGTTGTCCGACGGAGCCCACTCCGACGCTCAAGTCAATGCCGCTATCAAGGAGACGAAAAGAAGGCAAGAAGATATGTGTATAGTAGAGAATGCGTAACCCCCTTACCGGAGGGGTTAGAGTATTTTTTATACCTGCGGGCGTCCACGAGTCTCCACGATCTTCGCCATGCCCTCTTGATTATCGGTTACTGGATTATCCCGGTAACGGTCTTTGCGACCATTAAATCTGGGTCGTTGCGAGGGTTAAGGCTTTGATGGCCGCATATCACGGATCATGATTATTCTGTAATAATGGATGATGATAATCCATCGATCCGAAGAAAACGGACCGCTACTTGAGGTTGGGTATTCCTTGGGCTCTACTACCCCAAGGTGACCTCGGGGTCGTTTGACCTAGGGGACTCGGGCATTCGGCCTCCCGAGGTGATCTCGGGGACCAGCCTCCCGAGTTGATCTTGGGTATGTATCTTTTCAGAGCAATCTTCAGGGCTATGTCTACTTGAGTTGGTCTAAGGATTCTGTTGGTGCAGAAATGCACCTAAGTCAAACCTGTGTTTTGATAATGGCAACATAGGTCAAAAGTTAAGTCTTTCTTGTTTTCTAACAAGTTAATCAAGTGTGCAGGAAAAGCCCTAGCGAAGGACTGCTAGGCACTAGCAAAGGAATGCCAGGAAAGAAAGCCCTAGCGAAGGATTGCTAGGCAACTGGCGAAGGACTGCCAGCATCAAGCCCTAGCGAAGGACTGCTAGGCACTGGCGAAGGACTGCCAGCACCAAAGCCCTAGCGAAGGACTGCTAGGCAACTGGCGAAGGACTGCCAGTTTACAAGACCTGACAAAGGACCGTCAGGCAAAAGTCCAACCAAAGGAACGGTTGGCATCAGGTAAATTCTCCTGAGAGGAGTAGGTGAGGACGCGTTCCCCGTCGAGGGAACAGTAGGCGTCGGTTCGACCTAGGGCTCCATTTTGGAGACCAAAGTCAGAACCAAGACAGCTAAGGCTGTATAAAATAATAATTAATTGTTTTATTGTATTTTGGACTAACCCTGAATGCAGGACCGAAGGAATGTGTGTCTGCAACTCAGAGAGCCTCAAAGGAGTGAGGCAGCAGCTGAGTAAGGCGCCCTGAGTGTCCAGGGCGCCCTCAAGGTGAACCAGAACCAAGCGAAGCAAAATGAGCTTCAGTTGCTTACTGGGCAAGGCGCCCTCAGCAGCGAAGGCGCCTTCGACAGTGAAGGCGCCCTCAGCAGCCAACGCGCCTCCAGCCCAAGCCTGCGAAGCTCAAGCTTTATCCACAGCCGAGATTTCAGCGCGGAAGAAGTCAGCCAAGGCGCCCTCTACGACCAAGGCGCCTCCATGGTCAAACTTAATCCCTGTTCGAGCGGGATAGAAGTTGACCGAGCGATCTGCGGATCGCTTGACACGTGGCAGGGCGCCCCCGACGTCCAGGGCGCCCTGGTTGCTATAAATAGCACCCAACGCCCAAGCCTTCAGCATCAACTTCATTCCAAAGCTTCCACGCTCTTCTACGCTCGCGCCTTGCTCCAGAAACGCCTCACCTCGAGCCGACGACGTCCCGCTGCCCCGAAAAGAATCGATACACTCCGGACGTCGGTAACGAAGAGCTTAATATTTTATTATTATTTTATTACACTCTCTTTGTAATTGAAATCATTGTAACCTATTTGCGCGAATATAGAATTGCCCAAAGTAAACGGTCAACGACCGTGGGCCTTGGAGTAGGAGTCGACACAGGCTCCGAACCAAGTAAAAACCACTGTGTCTTTGTGCTGTGTCTCATATTTTTTATTTCCGCTGTGCACTTACTCTTAGTTTTCCGAAAAAGAGCGATTTCCGATATTCACCCCCCCTCTATCAGTTTTTCACGATCCAACAAGTGGTATCAGAGCGGGGTTTTCAAACTTAGTGCAACCACCAGTTTGAATTTTTTTTCCAGATTTTTTTTCTTTTTTTCGAATTTAATTAATTTTTTTTCTTAATTATCTTTATCCCGCACTGCTAATCCAAGACCAAGTCTTGGGACACCTTTGTTTGTAAGTTTCCATTTACAGAACAAATGTCTATGCAAGAGGGATTCAGCACCACTAGACCTCCACTCTTCAGTGGAGAAGACTTTTCCTACTGGAAAAGTCGCATGGAGGTCCACCTGAAAACTCAGGTGGACATGTGGATCATTATCCAGTCCGGTCTGGAGATCCCCCGAAATGCGGAAGGACTTCCACAAAGCTACTCGGAGTGGGACAACACTCTAAAGCGCAAGATAGAAGCCGACGCAAAAGCAACGCAAACCCTACAATGCGGGCTGACAAAGGAAGAGCTGAACCGAGTAGGCCCCTTCAACAGTGCAAAAGAGCTATGGACAAAACTGATCGAGCTGCACGAAGGGACTTCGGACACCAGGATCAGCAAAAGGGATCTGCTACTGAATAAACTCTACACTATCAAGATGGCCGACAACGAAACAGCAGCCCAGCTCCACGCACGAATCCAGGAGGTAATGAACGGTCTTCACACAATAGGTCACAAGGTTGAAAACCGTGACCTAATAAGGTATACTCTAAACGCCTTTCCTAGAAACACCTTGTGGGCATCTATGGTAGATGCATACAAGGTCTCTAGAGATCTTTCTAAAATAAAATTAGATGAGTTGTTTTCCGAACTAGAACTGCACGAACAAACTAACACCAATGTGGTCGAGAGAGGTGTTGCATTTCTTGCAGGCAAAACTCAGAAGACGAGAAGAAAGAAGGCGCTACAAGCAACCTGGGATGAGTCTTCCTCAGAAGAAGAAGAAGAGGCACCTCAGTCCAATCTCCTAGCTCTGACCGCCTCAGAAAAAGTCGAGTCAGAATCAGAACAAGAGGACGGCGAGCTGACCTTCACAGAAGACGGAGAAATAAAGGTAACTGGTTTTAATAAATTGCAATTAAGTGAGTTGATTTCTTTTCTTTCTCGAGACTTGGCTAAAGCCAAACTCCGACTCGAATCCCTCCGACAGGAAGTAAAACTCCTGAAAGAGGGAGCTGACTCTAAACCCTTAACCGAGAAGGTTCAGGAAGGAACTTCTACTCAAGTTGAAAAACTTGAAAAGGAGAACTCCTCCCTGAAAACTCAGGTTAAGGAATTTAGAACAGCTTTAGAACGATTTACATCTGGTTCCAAGGGTCTTGACATGATCCTTGAAAAACAGAAATCAGTTCTAAATCGATCCGGACTTGGCTACCGAACCAAATCCCGACAAAGATCATATTTGTCTGTACTGAATCAGTCCAGAGGAAAAATTCAGGCATGGGTACCTAAACTGTGCCTAAACAAACCAACTGGATCAAATCAGTATTGGATCCCCAAGGACAAGATTCACATCTTGCCTAACCATCACCGTGGCTTTAGTCCAGGGGGAGCCAAACTGAAAACTATTTTCATTATTAGATAAACTTGTTATTATTGATTTAAATTGCTTGATTGTTCGCCTGTTTATTTAATCTCTGCAAATTACCATGCTTAGACTTAGGCTAGTTTAAGGACCAAACAAACCTAACTGAAACTTGAAAATATAGTATTGGGTGGAGGTGAGATGATAGTACGTTGGGGAAACCAATTCTAATAAGATCAAGTTTACTTGGTCTCTTTAGACTGGTGAAACCAGCCGAAGCTACCGATCCAAAATCCAAACTAGTTAGACCAAAAATTTTTCAAAGAATAATTTGAAAATGAAATTTCGTTAAAAGGTTTTGTCAAGGAAATGGTGGATGATCCCATAAGGCTTCGGCCAAAGAAGGCCTAGTGCCTCGCCAAGACCTGGAAGCCAATTTTTGAAATTCAAATTCAAATTAATTTTTGTCAAATTCGAATCTAACACAAAAATTCAGTTGTTTATAGATTTAAACATCTTTTCAAAATTTCAAAATTACTTAAGTTTTCAAAATTTAAATTGTTTTCAAAATTTTTCAAAAATAAACTATCAAAACCTGTCTCACAAAACCTATAAGATTAATGTGATTGAGAACCCTAGATTTGGGTGAGACAGTAAAATTAAGACTAAATTATGATTCCTTTAAAACCTGTGTTGCAGTAAAATTTTATATTTCAAACCATGGTCAACATAGTCAAACCATGGTCAACATAGTCAAACCATGGTCAACACAGTCAAACCACGGTCAACATAAGTCAAACCATGGTCAACACAGTCAAACCACGGTCAACATAAGTCAAACCATGGTCAACATAGTCAAATCAGGTCAAATCTGGTCAAATGTACTCCCTTAGGGTTAAAACCTAGATCTTAGGGCGCCCAAATCTGTTTGGGCGCCCCAAGGCTGGTCAAAAAGTCCCTCTGCCACTGCACGCTGACCAGGGCGCCCTGAAGCGTCAGGGCACCTCCGTATACCCGAGGGTGGTCAAAAGCTGTCAAAAGGCAGCTACAGCCTGGTTTAGGGCGCCCTTGTCATCCAGGGCGCCCTCCCACAGACATTCAACGGCAGAAAGCTGCACAAACAGAACTACAGACCTGGTGGAGGCGCCCTCGTCCTGAAAGGCGCCCTTACCAGTGTCCTTCAGTGGTCAAAAAGGCAGCTACAGCCTGGTCAAGGCGCCCTCGCCTGTCAGGGCGCCCTCCCGAGTAAGGGCGCCCGAGACAGCCTATAAAAAGGAGCTCCCTTCCCCTTCCTATCTTCACACCCAATACACTTCTCCTCCTACACTTTCTACCTTCCAACCCTCTCAAGCTCTCAAGCTATCAAGCTCTCATCTTCAAGAATGCCTCCCCGAGCAAATCGATATTTTTTGTTATGTTAATTTCCTTTCAATTTTTCATTAAAATATTAAATTTCTTTAAGTATACATTCCTTCTCTTAGAAGACGGCGACCTAATCAGGCAGAACCCGGTACTCAACCTAGTCCTGATCCTAGGTTTCCCAACTTAGAATTGTGTAATAAGTTCTCTCGTACCACCTATAAACCTATTAAGACAAGCTACTTGAATAGACTATTCTTCACCCAATCCTGTCCCCTAGCTATGAACGTCATAAACCACTATCAATTGGACAATCTTGTATTCTGCACCCACCCAATCAATACTTCCTTATGTGCAGAATTTTACAATAATATCATTAGACAGGATAATCTCGTGTTCTCCACGATGGTTCAAGGTATTCCCCTAACTATCACACCAACTTTACTCAATCGATTTCTAGGACTACGACCCTCGCAGTCCACCTTCTTTTGTTACCCTTCTAGGGAGCCTCCCTTTGATGCTCCCTACTCTGAGATTACCTTAGATACATTACACTGATATTTCTTTAGGCAACCCGTAGCCAGACGATTTCAGTCTGTCGAATTAGAAGTGCAGGACTATGCCCTATATAGGGTCATAGTTCGATGCATCCTACCATTATCTACCAAGGATGTCACCACTATGCGTCCATCCCACGCCTTTCTACTGTATGCCATGATTCACCAGCTTGACATCGACATAGGACTTCATATATTTCAGACTATCCTACACGCATCTAGTGTTACCACACAAGGGCAGGTCCGCACACCTTACTGCCACATTATTACATCCATATTACATCACCACGGTAGAAACATTACCGAGGGAGAGATGGCCGCCTTAACTAACTACGATGAAATAGGCTATAGAAACTTTGCCCTAGCTGGTATAGAGGTGTCCGGTACCGGGGTCTTGTCCTGGAGACGTCGGAGAGCAGCCCCTCAGATCGACTCGGACAAGGAAGTCGAGTACGACGTCGCGGATATAGCAGCAGAAGCCCGAGCCCATATAGACGCTCCACCGACACTCTACGAGAGAGTGACCCGTATGGAGACACAGATACAGAGTCTCCGAGAGGAGGTCGAGGCTTATCATATAGAGCAGATGGACTCTCGCCGAGCTGATAGAGAGATAGCTGATGCACGATTCTTAGAGATGATGGCACGATTCGATTCATGGCAGCCAGGTCCATCTGATCATCCCGGTCCTTCGTTTTAGATTTACTTCGCATTGTACTAGTAACTATTTGACTGCCCCTACTCAGTAGGGTTGACTTGTGTTTGACTGGTTGACTGTATTTGAACCTTGATTACCTGCTTTATTTTCTGTTGATTGAATTATGAATACTTAAGATTGTGCTTTATAAAATAGAGTATCTCATTTTTTTTTTCAAAAATTGTTTTTAAAATAGAATTTGAAAAATTACTTTACTCAATTTCAAAATCAGTTTTCATTTTTTTTCTCGACTTAGTGTTATTTTTATTTAAAAACTACCCCCTTTTAAAATTAGGGCTTTTTCGAAAATGGACCTAGCCTAGGCCCTAACTGTAGAACTGTATGCACCTATAGACTTAGAAGCTAGCATCTCACAAGCACCTTAGGGTACTTTTGATTGATAACCTAGAAAGGGTTGAGATGCTTAGGTCTTTGTCTTAATTCAAGATGCTTTAAGTCAGTGCATCTGCAGTAATTGGGGCACTAAATACAACTTATACAGCAATCAAGTTAAGTGTCAAGCTTAGAAAATCTAACTTGAATAGAAACACTTAACTTGACTAACCCTAGCAAAAACTACTGTATATAACAGTTAGTAAGTAGCTAATTGGGTTAGACAGGTCCCAACAGAGAAAATTGATTGATTTAGTGTAAATCTAACTGATTCAGTACAGCAAATTGTTATTTATTTTCTTTATTCATGCTGCATTTATCTGTTTTGATATATGGCAAAGGGGGAGAGAAAGAGATAGGAAAAGGGAAAAATTATTTTTTCTAAATTTTAAATTATTTTTTAAAAAATTTTTCCGTTATTCAAAAAGATTCAAAAACATACTTATCCTTTATGAAAAAGCTTAAACTTTTTGAAGAAGTACTTAAGTTCTTAAAAGCTTTCTAGCTTCAAAATTTAAGTACCCTTTTTTTCAAGCTTTCAAAATTTTTGGCTAAGTTTTTTTTTTTTTCAAGCTTTCAAAATTTTTGCTAAGTACTCTAGCTCCAAGCTTTCAAAATTTTGCTAAGTACTCTAACCCCAAAATTCTCTACTCAAGCTTTCAAAATTTTGCTAAGTACTCTAGCTTCAAAATTTTTTTAAGCTTTTAAAATTTTGCAAAATACTCTAGCCTTTCAAAAGGATCTAACTTAAGCTTGTCAAAATTTTTTCTCTAAAGCTTAAGTTTTTCAAAATTGTTAAGTACTAAAGTGTTTCAAAACCTACTAAGTGTTGGTGCAGAAGGCACCAAAGTCTAACCTGTGTTTTGATAATGGCAACATAGCTCAAAAGTTAAGTCTTACTTGTTTTCTAACAAGTTATTTTAAGGACTGCCAGCATAAAGCCCTAGCAAAGGACTGCTAGGTAACTGGCGAAGGACTGCCAGTATTAAAGCCGTAGCAAAGGATGGCTAGGCACTGGCGAAGGACTGCCAGCATAAAGCCCTAGCAAAGGACGGCTAGGCACTGGCGAAGGACTGCCAGCATCAAGCCCTAGCGATGGACTGCTAGGCATTGGCGAAGGACTGCCAGATTACAAGACCTGACAAAGGACTGTCAGGCAAAAGTCCAACCAAAGGAGCGGTTGGCATCAGGTAAATTCTCCCGAGAGGAGTAGGTGAGGACGCGTTCCCCGTCGAGGGAACAGTAGGCGTCGGTTCGACCTAGGGCTTCATTTTGGAGACCAAAGTCAGAACCAAGACAGCTAAGGCTGTATAAATCTAATTAATTGTTATGTTATTTTGTTTTGGACTAACCCTGGATGC
>JAGFNQ010001616.1:0-21620 GCA_024364735.1 Boesenbergia rotunda
ATGATATAAATTTTTTATATAATAAACCAGGTTTGGTTTATTTTTCATGTAAATTAAAATGAACCATGGATTGATTTATTTTATAAAATCAATCATGGATTGATTTACCATGATAAGGAAATTTATTCCATAAGAGAAAGAGACTGATTGATTTTTATCATGAATTAAAATATGATTTTAACCATGATATCAAAATCAAACTTGGCATGATGGAATAAGTTATTCCATATTTGAGGGCTTGATGGTTGAGAGGCCACTATATAAAGGACCCAAGGCAAGGCTTGGGTGTAATATATAGAGATGAAGGCATAGGCTCTCTCCCTCTCTTTCTCTCCTTCTCTTCTCCCCTTCTTGCGTGCGCCAACCAGCCCCAAGAAGGAGCACTCAGCCGGCCATCCTTTTGTGGTTAGTCTTCGACTTCTCTCTTGGTTTTTCTCGTCGGTTCTCGGAGAATCTAGTAGTTCTCGAGAACACGAAACTCGTGGCTTTGCGAAGTCATCCCGAAGATACTCGTGGACGCTGAATAGAGGCGGAGCTTCCAAGGACGCTTACGGTTGGAATCTCGTCCCTCCTTCGAGTTACGCGAGGTAATACGTAAATTAGTTACGTTTCTACAAAATTTTAAATATATGATCATGTCTACACAAGATAAAATTGCATGCTTAGATGTGTGGTTAAATAATTTGAGAAATTATCTATGCTAAACCTTCCGCTGCACGTAATTAATTTTAAAATTACGAACCTGCATCCATGTCAACATGCACCCGGTCCCAACACATTCTAACTCATACTTTTATCCTTATTTCCTTCCATCTCCCTAACAAACTCAAGCACTGACTTGAGCATCGGAGTGGGCTTCGCCAGACAACCTCTGGTGTGTTCCCCTAACACTCGTGTTAATCTTATAGGGGGAGCATCCTCGTGGGCTGAACCCTGGTGACTGGTCGTCGACGTCGATTCCTTCCAGAACTGACTGACCGTCGATGTCGATTCCTTCCAGAACCTGTTTGGCGTCATCTGTAAGAAACCATTAAATCACCAGAAGCAGCATCGATGGCAGAACCGAACATACGCTCCATCATTCTAATGAAAGAGGAGTTAGACCGCCTGGTGGCCAACGCTGTAAAAGGGTGCTCGTACAACACCAAATCAAGCAGACCACCTCGCGGCAAGTCGCTTCTGTGCAAGAGGAGATCCTCAGAATCTCCACCTCGCACCCCCAACAACGGAGATCCATCTCACCATCGAGGAGACACACCGAAGCAATCCCTGTCCGCCGATGGAATTCTCTAGGAGATGTGGAGAAGGCCAACTCAGTAGCCTCCAGTGCGCTGAGACAGGAAGACGGACCAGGGAGGAGGGAAGAACTTAAGGCCTCCTCAAAGGCGCCCTCCACCCCTTTCTCATTGGAGATTGTAGAAGATCCCATGTCGAAGTAGTTTCACGGGCTTGGGATCGCCGACTATGATGGAAAGACAGATCCTGAGGATCATGTCTGTAAGTTTGAGAGCGCGGCACTTCTGCACCGGTACACCGATGGTGTAAAGTGCCGAGTGTTCTTGAACCCCTCATCAGGAGCAGCCCAACGATGGTTCTAGAGGCTACCTCAGGATTCTATCAACTCCTTCATGGAGTTTAGAACTGCCTTCCTTCATCATATCGCCAGCAGCCGTCGCTATCAGAAGACGACGCTAAATTTATTTACTCTAAAGTAGAAGCCAAAGGAACCACTCAAGGGCTACATTCAGCGGTTCAATCGAGCGGCACAGGATGTTCCAACTGCGATGTTGGAGATTCTCGTCAGTGCCTGCACCCAAGGGCTCTCAGAAGGGGATTTTGTTCAATCATTGGTGAAGAAGTCACCCACTAGCTTCTATGATCTGCTATGGCGTTCTGTTAAGCACGTCAACGTGTAAGAAGTGCAACAAGCCCGCCACAAGGAACCAGCCAGGGTCCCTGCCAACCCGTTGTACGGTCGGAAAGGAGGGAACCTCCGAGTCTAGCACGAGGAAAAGACCTTCATCTGGGGAAAGACCAGTGGGCTGGTAGGCGGAAACTAGTAGAGACAGTTAACACCGAGTAACTGGAGCCGCTGACGAAGTATTGCAAATTCCACAGCAGTACGACGCACTCGACCGAGGAGTGCCACGCCCTAAAGAGAAAAGTGAGTGAAGAAGCGGACACCAAAACCCGGAAGAGGTGGAAGAAGATGGGGTATCGCCGGAGGTCCCCTCGGCGAAGCTTGTCTCCCCGTCAATGGCAGCCGGTAGAGAATGAGACCCGACATCGGTCTCGGTCGCGTTCGAGAGGGAGGAGTCGGTGGGCCGCACCATGTAGGTCTCCCTCATTGGAAAGAGACCCCAAGAAGGGCAAGGCCCCTGCACGTGGCCAACCTTCTGGACACGTGGGGGTGATCTCAGGGGGACCCACTGGAGGAGATTCCCACCGGGCAAGAAAGGCTCACACCCGGCGGCTGGAGAACTACGCCATTGGGATGAGTCGGGGCTAGCATCTGGGTCCTACGATCTCCTTCGGCCCAGAGGACTTGGAAGTCGTAAAAGCTCCCCATGAAGACGCTCTGGTAATTCTTACAAGAAAAGCAAATTACGAAGTTAAGCGCATCATCATGGACACAGACAGCTCTGTTAACATCCTCTACAAGGCCGCACTAGACCAGATGTAGATTGATGAGGATGAACTACATCCAGTGTCGACTCCACTCTTCGACATCACCGGATACCGAGACAGTTGATAGGGCAAATTACCCTATCACCGTCATTTGGCAACGACACTCTGGAGAGGACTAGGAGGACTCCCCTCCTGGTCGTGGATGCTCCCTCTTTTAGTAGGAGCCCTAGGGCCAATTATGTGATGATTGACTAGGGATATTTTGTATCATATTCAATTATTAAAAGGCATGTTTGGTTATTATACTTACTCTGTATTTGTGTCAAATAACTAGGTATAATAATGTTCTCGTGTAGTAGGTTTTTATCTACATTATATCGATTGGTTGAATCGATAGTGAGATAATGTAGAGAACACTACACTAAATTATTCCTAGTCAAGCATTAATATTCAGGGACAATATTAATGCATGGAGACTAGCATGTAGGTCAATTAATGACTTGAGCTCACAAGTCATAGATATGTGATATTTTTTTTTTGGTACGAGAGAGATCTTATTTCATGGATATGTGATATGAAGTTGACACATGGGTATACATTAGAGAATGTGTACTGAATTGAGCCGCCATGAGAAAGTTTCATAGATTGTCATATGAGTGTCATAAACTTTCTCATGTGACTATTGGTATGAATTGTCCTTAGACCTGAAGTCACTATGGTTCCTTACATAAGGAGCTATGTACTTTGGTATCGTCAAACGTCACCCATAACAGGGTGGACTATAAAGGCGATCACTGGGTGCATAATGAATTATGCGGAGGGATGTGAGTGATGTAGATGGGATCTATCCCTCCCATATGACGGGAGTGATATCTGTGAGCCCCTTGATCAAGTAAGACTGCTGAAATGCATGACCATGCTCAACTGAGTCAATATGAGATATTGAGCTCATTTGTTTAAGTGAGTCTACTCAGGGATCTAGAAACACAAGATTGATTGAGGATGACACGGTCTATGCCTCATTGGTCAATCTAGATATCAAGGATAGAAGTACAAGGTCATACATTATCATAGTCACGGAGGTTTAATCGGATCTCGACTTTTCTTGATACTTGAATAGCAATGATGCATTGCTAGATGTCGGTCATTGCTTGGTTGTCTAAGGTGTTTAGGCGCATTGCCAACATCACGAGAACCTATTGGGTCACACACTAAGGGCATGATGCTTCAGGAAATCTGAGTGGGAGCCCGAGTTGGGAACTCGGGAGATCTGATCAGGAGATCTGATCGGGAGCTCGAGTTGGGAACTCGGGAGATCTGATCAGGAGATCTGAGCAGGAGCCCGAGTTGGGAACTCAGGAGACATGGTCAGGAGCTCAGGGACTTGTTCAGGAGCTCGGCGCTCGGCAGACTGGGTCGAAGCTCGGTGCTCGGCAGACTCGGTCAGGAGCTCTGTGACTTGCTCGACAGACCTTGTCGGAAGCCTGAGAGGCCCGGTCGGAATTGTATGGGGATGCATTAAAGTGTTTAATGAAGGAAAGAGAACGGTCTCTTTTCATTGGATGAAAAAAAGGTGAAGAGTCACATGGAAAGATGTGCTCTTTATTGTCTTTAATGAAGGGAAGTCAAAGAGGCAAAAGACTCTTCATATTCATGGGATGAATATAAAAGCTAGTCTAGTCATTTTGAATGATAAGTGATTGTCTTTCCCTTCTTCCCTTCCTCTCTTCTTCCTCTTCTCCACTTTGGCCACAACCCTATTGTAGGGTTCTTGGTGTTCTGCGAGCTACCTCAAGTTGCTAGCACAACTAAGGTAGTTCTTCCCGATGTTGAGAGATCGTGTCCGTGTGGATACGAATAGAGGCATGGACACTTGAACGTGCAAGAGATCCGGCGCATCTTGGATGAGCGGGATAAGCGAAGGGCACGCTCCAAAGGTATACACTATAGATAGATCTATTAGATAGAAGAACTTCGTACAAGTTTTCTTTCGCATGGATCGCTCGAGGGTTCTTGTTTCTACTGCGTCGAGAGAACCCAACAGTGGTATCAGATCCACTTGCGAAAGATCGTACAAAGTTTTGTGCATTTATATCTGATATAGAAGTAGGACAAGATTTGTTATGAGTTGCATATAACTGTATGATATAGAAGTCAGGCAGCCGACCTCCCACTCGGGAAGATAGATCACTGTGGTCATACTGAGCCGAAGCTTCCCGAGGCCACTCGGGAAGACAGACGCTCGGGTCATCCCGGGAAAGGAGACCCCAAGACCGTCTTGGGAAAGGGGAGTCCGAAGGGTCTCAGATTCATTTGATGAATCAAGGGTAGCGACTCATTCACGGGGACAACAAAATAAATTTTGTTTCCGGGCGCCGTAAGTTTCTGCTCAAGGGGCAAATTTTGTTTTTGCACTCATAATAAAATCAATGTCCTAAATCTATTGTATATGATTGATGACATGGTGCGTGGTTATGGCCATAACCCCAATGTGATTGGATGTATATGTGTGTATGTGCATGTTGTAATGTAATTCATAATACGGCCTGCATGTCGTACCATGTCTCTATTTTTCCTAATTGTAAAAATAAATTTAGACTCGAATGTAACTCGAGTTTTTCTAAATTGTAATGTACAAAATGAGGAGTGGAGTGTCCATTGAAGAATGAAGTTACAAGAAGGATGTCGACGACACATGACGACCGAAGGATGCACTTAGAGAAGATGTTATCCCTAGGTTGACCATCGATCCTCTCATTGGCTTGAGAAGATCGTAGTATACGGGCCATAACCATGTCACGTTTTATTGCTTATATGTTGATATGTGCAATGTGTGTATGTGATGCATGTTTAGATAAATGTTTATCTTAATTAAGTCAACTCAATATGCCTACCAAAGTTTGGTACTCATAAACTACCTCGATCATTTGTTGTTGGGTTTGCCAAAGCAAAGCAACGCATTTTATCTTGGTAGAGTGCGAGAGGACAATTGTGATGTCCCGCTATCTAACTTTGGGTGAGACTTAACTAAGTCACCTCAATTGGATTGAGAAACGTAGAGGCATATCCCAAAAGTTGGGAAAAATTGGGTAAGAGAACAATTATACTAAGTCTTGGGCGATTAGACAAAGCTAACTCAAGATGATGTGTAATGTGGTCTTGACCCTTTTTCAAGAGTTGCATAAGATGTAATTGGTAAAATGTTACCTACCAAATTGTACCTAGTCTTGGGCGATTAGCCAAAGCTAACACAAGATGAAATACAATATGGATCTTGTCCCACATAGATGTAGTCGCTATTTGGTTTGGAGCTAGTAGTGCGAGCAAATTGAATTTGCCTACATCCATGACTAGCCCCTAAAAAAGCTCTACGATTTAGTGGGAGTATCATTTAATTAAAGGCCAAATTAAATGATCTAGATATGATACTTATTTTTGCATGTTGTATTTGTTAGTGATATGAGAGAAGTGTCCTAAGGCAATCGCCTTATGATTGTAATCATTTATTTTAATAAATGGATACTCACTATTTGAGTATACATGTTTGTGTATTTGATTGAGATCTTAAACTCATTTACTGAATGTCCACAATACAATTCACAGCATGAGAGAATTTGTGATGAATTCACAACTAGTGATTATCTCTACATGTGCAATTGTGAAGTATTGAAATCGTCCCTAGTCGATGAATTGATAAATAAGGACACTATCAATTATGTTGAGACTAGCATGGGTTATTCTCTAATCAGCTGATTCTCACTGGCTGGTGACATTGAGATGTCCGGAGATAAACATCAATGCTAGTTAAGGGAACTAGTTCATTGGAGTGACAGGCTGTAAAACTTCATATGGTAGTCTACATATAGATATGTCAGTGAAGTTCTTACTACAGCATAAGTGCGATGTTCCTTTGACTTGCGGTGTTCAAGTCATCTTGGTCATGTAGACTTATACTTTGACATCTTAAGCAAGCATCTCCAAGGAGGTGTGGACCCAGGATGATTGGGTATAAGCCGAAGTGCCCGAAGATGTTTGAACAGCCTACAAAGGATTCACCACTCCTTGCGAGGAGATGTATACCCAAGGCCTATCGTCGGATTATTACTCGAAGCCTCTGGCCAGAGCATGGCATGTTCTGAGTATGAATCTCTTAAATACATGAGAGTAATTAGAATCCGTAGGACGAGGTGTGACGTAGTCAGCCTAGTGGGGACTGACACACATAGACCATGTCCTGAACCAAGTGAGTATAAGATGGTGAAGGGAATGGGGCACGATTCATTATAGCTGTTGAAGGGTTTCAGAATTGTTTCTATGGTCAACCGTTGATCTTTCGATTAATTGGGGATCATGATGTACTACTAGGTGTCACTCATGATCGTTCTATAATTGATTAATTATAGACGGCCAACATAAATCGAAAGCCTATTTAGTCACACGCACTACGAGTAATCCGAGGGATTTAAAACGAATTAAAAATTGGATTTTCCAATCAAGAGAGATTAAGTTTGGTTGAGCCAAACGATAAGTCGAATCTGAATTTTTCAGAGACGCATCGGAAGCGTAAAATGGCTAAGTCTTTTGAAAACTTAATAGATGAATTAAATAAGTTTAATTCATTGGGGCTTGGCTTGGATGGGCCGGCCAAAGAGAGCCTCTATCCTCTTTGCTTGGCCGGCCACAACAAAGGGAGAGAACCAAGTTTTTGGTTCAATTTATAAAATAAACCAAGTGTGGTTTGTTTTATAAAATTATGGATGATATAAATTTTTATATAATAATCCAAGGTTTGGTTTATTTTTCATGGAAATTAAAATGAACCATGGATTGGTTTATTTTATAAAATAAATCATGGATTGATTTAACATGATAAGGAAATTTATTCCATAAGAGAGAAGATTTTTATCATGAATTAAAATATAATTTTAACCATGATATAAAATCAAACATGGCATGATGGAATAAGTTATTCCATATTTGAGAGGCTTGATGGTTGAGAGGCCACTATATAAAGGACCCAAGGCAAGGCTTGAGTGTGATATATAGAAATGAAGGCATAGGCTCTCTCCCTCTCTTTCTCTCCTTCTCTTCTCCCCATCTTGCCGTGCGCCAACCAGCCCCAAGAAGGAGCACCAGCCGGCCATCCTTTTGTGGTTAGCCTTCCGACCTCTTTCTTGGTATTTCTCATCGTGTTCTCGGAGAATCTAGTAGTTCTCGAGAACACGAAACTCGTGGCTTTGCGAAGTCATCCCGAAGATACTCAGCATGGACGCGAATAGAGGCGGAGCTTCCAAGGGATGCTTACGGTTGGATCTCGTCCCTTCCTTCAAGTTACGCGAGGTAATATGTAAATTAGTTTACGTTTCTGCAAAAATTTTAAATATATGATTATGTCTACACAAGATATAATTGCATGCGTAGATATGTGGTTAAATGATTTAGAGAAATTATTTATGCTAAACCTTCCGCTGCACGTAATTAATTTTAAAAATACGAACCCGCATCCATGTCAACATGCACCCGGTCCCAACAGTATTGTTGTAGATCACCATGTCGTCTAACGCGTCAAATACTCTCTCTCTACGATCTGTCCTTGAGAAGGACAAGCATAACGGAGCTAATTTCCTGGACTGGTACAGAAATTTGAGGATAGTCCTCAAATAAGAACGAAAACTGTACATCCTAGAGCAATCTCTTCCTGAAGCACCCGTCGCTACCACCACCCGTGCTGAAAATGATGCTTATAAGAAGCATCAGGATGATGCACCTGATGTATCATGCCTTATGCTCGCCACCATGAACTCTGAGCTTCAGATGCAACATGAGAACATGGATGCACATGATATGGTTGAGCATCTAAAGTAACTATATCAAGGGCAAACCAAACACGAGTGGTTTGAGGTGTCTAAAGCCCTATTTGCATGCAAGATGCAAGAAGGAACTCCTGTAGGAACTCACGTACTCAAGATTATTGGGTATGTGGAGAACCTTGAAAGACTAGGATTTCCACTGGGCCAAGAATTGGCTACAGACCTTATCCTGCAATCATTGCCAGAAGGGTATCATCAATTTGTCATGAACTATAACATGAATGAAATTGACAAACCTTTGCCTGAGATGCTCAGCATGTTAAGAACTGCTGAACCCAATCTCAAGAAAACCAAGACCAGTAATGTACTGATGGTACACAAGGGTAAAGGTAAATGGAAGCCTAAAGGCAAGGGTAAGACCCAAGCCAAAGGCAAGGCCAACTCTACTACATCCAAGGCTAAAGGCAAGGTGTCTAAGAAAGGAGCCTACTTCCATTGTGGTGACACCGGACATTGGAAAAGGAACTACAAACATTACCTGGAGGAAGTAAAGAAGAAAAGAAGTGAAACTTCTGCCTCTAGTATGTTTGTTATAGAAGTCAATCTATCTATCTCTTCTTCTTGGATATTAGATACTGGATGTGCATCTCACATTTGCACTAATATGCAGGGCTTCAAAGAGCTAGATCATTGACAAAGGGCGAAGTGGACCTACGAGTAGGCAATGGAGCAAGAGTTGATGCTATTGCTGTAGGAACATATTCCTTGTTTTTGCCCATTGGGCTTATCTTAGAACTAGAAGAGTGCTTGTATGTACCTGCATTAACTAAGAACATAATTTCAGTATCTTGTTTGGACAAGAAAGGCTTTTCATTTATCATAAAAGATAAATGTTGTTCTATAATGCTAAATGACATGTTCTATTGTAATGCACCACTTCCTTAAGCCTTAACTAAAATCCTCTTCATTCTCCACTAGCACTCCCTTGCTAGGTGAATTGGTTAGTACATGCATGATGAGGCTTTGCCTCTACCTTAGGTCCAAGGTTCAATCCTTGGTGCATACACTTTACTTTTATTTCTTTTTCTTTTATTTATGACAAAGCCCAGATAAGAGTTATGCTAATTTTCCTAATTGGAGCCCAATTCTATTCATGCTAAAATTCTACCCAATGTTCACTAATAACCATGGTACTAGAAGAACCCATATAAGGACCATTGTACCTAGCTTTTAATTTATATAAGAGATCTTGCTACTGCTTATGCTAGTATCCCGATGTTCCTCGAGAATCAATCTAGGCATGATCAATATTTTTAAAGAAAAATATTGAGGAAAATTTATGGGTCGTTACAATCCCCCATACCTCGTGAAAGTTCATCCTCGAACTTAAAATAGCTCCGGGTACTTACGTCTCATCTCGTCCTCGCGTTCCCAGGTAGCTTCCTCGAACCCTTGACTTTGCCATAGGACCTTGACTAAGGGTACCTCCTGTTAGTGATATGAGAGAAGTGTCCTAAGACAATCGCCTTATGATTGTAAAATATTTATTTTAATAAATGATAATTCACTATTTGAGTATACATGCTTGTGTATTTGATTGGGATCTTAAACTCATCTACTGAATGTCCGCAATACAACTCACAGCATAAGAGAATTTATGATGGGATCACAACTAGTGATTATCTCTAAATGTGAAGTATTGAAAATATCCCTAGTCGATGAATTGATAAATACGGACACTATCAATTCTGTTGAGACTAGCATGGGTTATTCTCTAATCAGTTGATTCTCACTGGCTGGTGACATTGGGATGCCCGGAGATAAACATGGATGCTAGTTAAGGGAACTAGTTCATTGGACTGACTAGCTGTAAGACTTCATATGGAATCTATCTATAGAAATGTCAATGAAGTTCTTACTGCGGCTTAAGTGCGATGTTCCTTTGACTTGCGGTGTTCAAGTCATCATGGTCATGGAGACTTATACTTTAACATCTTAAGCAAGCATCTCCAAGGAGGTGTGGACCCAAGATGATTGGGTATAAGCCGAAGTGCCCGAAGATGTTTAAACAGCCTACAAAGGATTCACCACTCCTTGCGAGGAGATGTATACCCAGGCCTATCGTCGGATTGTTACTCAAAACCTCTGGCCAGAGTATATCATATTTCGAGTGCGAATCTCTAAAATACATGAGAGTAATTAGAAATCCAAAGGACGAGAAAGACATTACTTGGGCTAGGTGTGACGTAGTCAGCCTAGTGGGGACTGACACAAATAAATCATGTCCTGAACCAAGTGGGTATAAGATGGTGAAGGGAATGAGCACGATTCATTATAGCTGCTGAAGGGTTTCAGAATAATTTCTTCTGAGGTCAAACCATTGATCTTTCGATTAATTGGGGATCATGATGTACTACTAGGTGCCACTCATGATCGTTCTATAATTAGTTGATTATAGACGACCAACATAAATCGAAAGCCTATTTAGTCACACGCACTACGAGTAATCCGAGGGATTTAAAATGAGTTGAAAATTGGATTTTCCGATCAAGAGAAATAAGTCGAATCTGAATTAATCAGAGGCGCAATTGAAGCTAAAAATGGCTAAGTCTTTTGAAGGCTTTTTGGGCGAATTAAATGAGTTTAATTCGCGTTGGTTCGGCTCAGTTTGGGCCGGCCAAAGAGCGTGCCAACCCTCCTTGGTTGGCCGGCCACCTAAAGGGAGAAAAACCAATTTAATTGGTTCAATTAATAAAATAAATCTAGTGCGATTTGTTTTATAAATTATGGATAAATAAATTTGTGTAAAGAAATTTATATAAATAAATTTATAGAAATTTATTCTTTTTTATGGAAATTAAAATGATCCATGGAATGGTTTATTTTAATTTTATAAAATCAATTATGAATTGATTTATCCATAATAAGAAAGTTTATAAATTTCTTATAAAATTTATTTCATAATAAAAGGAGAGATTAATTAGTTTTATTATAAAGTTAGTTATAATAAAATTCATAAGAGAATTTATAGGATAAATTTCTTATGATAACTAATTAGTTTTATTATAAAGTTGGTTATAATAAAACTTGGTTTAAACGGAATAATTCATAAGAGAATTTATAGGATAAATTTCTTATGATAACCAATTAGTTTTATTATAAAGTTAGTTATAATAAAACTAGGCATAACGGAATAAGTCATAAGAAATTTTATGAGATAAAATTCTTATAACTAATTCCGTTAATTCCGTTAAGAGGAGACTTGGCAAGGGAGAAGCAACTATATAAGGAACCAAAGGGAAGCCTTTATTCCTAATCAATAATCGAGTATTGATATAGAGCTCCCTCTCTCTCTCTCTTTATTCTCTTCTCCTTCCCTTCTCCCCACCTAGGGCTGGCGCCCACCTTGAGTCATCTAGGGCCGGCGGCCCCTCTTGAGTGCTAGGGCCAGCGCACCTCCTCCCAACCTTGGTTGCCGTGAGCTATCAAGAAGAAGGAGAAGCCAACCAAGAAGAAGAAGAAGCGGATCACATCTCCTTCCCTCTCGAAATTCGATTCCGTTTCTTTGGTGGTTAATTTCCTATTTATTCTCTTGTTCTTCTTTGTTGTGCCTTTAGAGAATCTAGTAGTTCTCGTCGGCACAAAACTCGTGACTTTGCGAAGTCATCCCGAAGAGAACTCGGCGTGGACGCGAATAGAGGCGGAGCTTCCAAGGGACGCTACGGTTGGATCTCGTCCCTTTCTTCGAGTTACGAAAGGTATAAAGTAAATTAGTTTACTTTTCCGCAAAGTTTTATTTTATGATTATGTCAACACACCATAAGATTGCATGCTAGATACGAAGTTAAAATAATTTAGGAAATTATTTTATGCAAATTCTTCCGCTGCACGTAAAAATGAAAAATTTTACGAACTCATATCCTTGTCGACATGCACCCGGTCCCAACACCTCCTTGTTCCTTAGCTTTTTGATTTCCCGATCCAAGATCTGGATAGGTCGACTTTCAAAACTTAAGTCCTCCTGAACTTGTACTATCTGCGGCTCGATCACTTGATTTGCGTTTGGAATACACTTCTTGAGTATTGACACATGGAACACATTATGGATAGTCGACATCTCTTGAGGCAGCTCTAGCTCATATGCCACCTTGCCGACTCTTTTCAGGATCGGATACGGTCCCACATAACGTGGACTTAGTTTTTCTTTCTTCCCGAACCTAGTTACCCGTTATATAGGTGCCACTTTGAGGAATACCAAATCTCCAACATCGAATTCCAGTGGCCTATGCCGGACATCCGCATAATTCTTCTGTCGGCTCTGAGCAGCTTCTATCTGTTGTCGAATGTTCTGTATAGCTCGGGTGGTGCCGTCGATGAAATTCGTCTTGAGCCCCATTTCCTTCTTTTCACCACCTTCGTACCAACAGATCGAAGACCTACATCTCCTCCCGTACAAAGCTTCATAAGGTGTCATTCCGATAGTAGCATGGTAGCTATTATTGTAAGTGAATTCCGCTAAACATAGATATCGGCACCAACTCCCTTTGAAATCCAGGGCACAAGCTCTCAACATGTCCTCCGATACTTGATTCACTCGTTCAGTTTGCCCCGTCAGTCTGAGGGTGAAAAGCGGTGCTGAATCGTAGTTTAGTGCCAAGAGACTTCTGGACACATTCCCAAAAATGTGAAGTAAAGCGACCATCCCTATCTAAGATGATGGTCTTGGGAACTCCATGAAGTCTGATTATCTCCTTAGCATATAACTGAGCTAGTTGCTCAATCGAATAAGTCATCTTGATTGCTAGGAAGTGGGCAGACTTCGTCAACCTGTCCACAATTACCCATATCGCATCATATCCGTTCGTAGTCATGGGGAGCCCTGAAATGAAATCCATAGAGACATCTTCCCATTTCCATTCCGGAATTGGAAGTGGCTGCAGAACTCCTCCGGGTCGCTGGTGTTCTGCTTTCACTCGTTGGCAGGTTAGGCAAGTGCTGACATGCTGAGCCACATCTCTCTTCATACCGGACCACCATAATTTCTCTTTCAGATCTTGATACATTTTGGTGGATCCTGGATGCATCGAATAAGGGGTTCCATGAGCTTCTGCTAATATTTCTCTTCGCAGCTCCGGATCATTAGGGATACATAGACGATCCCTAAGGTATATTACTCCCCCGTCGGCGATACGAAAATCATCGCCCTTTCCTTCTAGGATCTCCTTCATGATTCTCTGAAGACTTGGATCACCATTTTGTTTTTCCCCTATGTCCTCGAACAGCGTCGGTGATATTATGATGGTAGAAAGCAGTCCAGAAATGACCTCGACCCCAAAATTCATAATTTCTCTTTCGAGTGGGCAGGGTTATATAGATATGGACATCAAGGTGGCACTGGACTTCCGGCTGAGTGCATCGGCCACTTTATTTGCCTTCCTTGGATGGTAAAAGATCTCGCAGTCATAGTCCTTCACCAACTCAAGCCATCGGCGTTGTCTCATATTTAAGTATTTCTGAGTGAAGAAGTATCGCAGGCTC
The DNA here is from genome assembly GCA_024364735.1 of Boesenbergia rotunda. Lineage (NCBI taxonomy): Eukaryota > Viridiplantae > Streptophyta > Magnoliopsida > Zingiberales > Zingiberaceae > Boesenbergia > Boesenbergia rotunda. Next base: position 13,977 of record JAGFNQ010001616.1, read on the forward strand.
TGGTTACATTCCAAAAGGATAAGAATTGGAGCACTTGTAAGTCCCCCTTTTTTTTTTATTCTACTCTCCATTGCATTATATTCTATAAAATTTATTTAAAGTCTTCTCTCTATAATACTACATCTCTTTCTCGATGTTCTTACACTTTAAATTTATGTAGTCTTTTTTCTCTGTTGTTTAAACATTTTACCATCATTATGCTTATTATTTATATGGACATCTGAAGTGACTTTACCAATTACACATGTTACTCTGTCCTCTAGCCATGCTTCTCTTCATAAAAGACAAGTAAGGCTAATATAAGTTTTTGTTATTCCTACCTGCATATCAAATTCTAAAGTATTCGATTTCATAAAATAAGGTAAGATATCGTTCATATTTACATATCCTTAAAGTACTTTCTATCATAAGGTATCATTCATACTTGCATATTCTAGAATCATAAGGTATCATCCATACTTGCATATTCTAGAATCATAAGGTATCATCTATACTTGCATATTCTAAAATCATAAAAGAAGATAAGGTATGCATAGAGGTACTTACTTGGAAGCTGCAGGGAGAAGGCTTGATGTGTGTGTAGTGAGATGGCAAACTGCTCTGATACCAACCTGTAACGCCTGCCTTATTCCCCCCATCTTACGACGTGGCAAGAGGCGGCGTTATGCTAACATACATAGGGCATGTGAACATCGTAATGCAGCGGAATAATTTAAAACTTTATACATACATGCAACTAACACCTGAATTATGTAGACATGCCTTAACTATCATTTCTAAACATCGTAACATGGTATCTTAGCGTGTTAACATTTTACGTAGCATCATGATATGAACTTCACATAAATCATCCATAAGCAACATAGGTAGTAGGTTATTCTTTTAGGCATGACTATCATAAGTGTAGCATGAACATAAAGAGACAAAGCAAAACATAAGACGTGTGACAAAGTATAAACATGAGAATCTTTTTCTTTTTCATTAGCCATGTCACTGCCACACACACACTCTTGCCCCTCCTGCTGCTTCACTTAATATCCTCTTGCTTGGTCTGCAGTATAAGAAAATAAAACTATAAGCACATAGGCTTAGTAAGACCCTTTCCTACTCACCAAAACCATGCGTCACATAGAACATAAGCATATGAAACATTTAACATGGCATGGTTCTTAACATAAAACATAAGCATATGAACATTTAACATGACATGGTTCTTAACATAAAACATAAGCATATGAACATTTAACATGGCATGATGCATAACATGAATGGATGCATGAGTCAAATGCATATAACATAAGGATGCTTATTTGAAAAACCATAATTATAAATACTTAAATATAATCATCACATCATGGGGGCCCTAGCTTGTACCACATACATACATCATATGCGCGCATCCCTAAGTAAATACGAGGTAGCTAGTCATGACCTACTAGGGTAAGGACAGCTGCGGTAGTCCCAAAAACCAAGGCTTTCATGAGGAGCCTATCCCTGTTGGACAGCTGTGGTAGTCCCAGAACTGGGGACAACTGCGGTAGTCCCACACCGAGGCTTACATGAGGAGCCCATCCCTTAGACCCCTTACTTCGGTCCGGTACAAGCCCATTCATAAAGTAAAATAGCTTCACATGCTTCATCATTCATAGGACATTCATAGCATATTTAATGGCATAAACATGATCTTATTACATGAAGCATGGCATAAAACATACTTAGCATTTCATCATTCATAGTTAATGCATAACATCATTATGCCCTAAAGGCATAAACATCATCATCATTCATTGTCTTCGTTCATAAGGTATGTCATGCATGCATCATTATGCCTTAGAGGCATTAACATCATTTTCATTCATCGTCTTTATTCATAAGCATGGCATACATACATAATTATGTCTTAAGGCATAATCATCATCTTAATTCATCAAGCTTGCATGATCATGGTACATAAGGTAAGCATGCATTACAAACATGGTACATATCAAGTAGCATACATAATCATAGTATCTATCATAAAGCATGCATAGGTAGGATCTATATGAGCATAACACATACCACCTAAGTTCATGGTATTCAATATAGCACATGCATAGACATTCATAACCATATATCTATCATATGCATTTAACATCATACATGCATTATTCTACATAAACATGAGGCCTACATCACAATACATGTGTTCATGGTATATGGTTTAAAACATTCATGAATAAACATAGCACATAACCTAAACATACAAGTCATGATATATAGCACATAAAGCTAGGGTTTTAGGTAACATAAAAATTCTTACAACATGCTTAAACATATACCTACATCATAGTAAACCATAAACAAGTTTCCTTGAAACCTTAAACCAACCCAAACCCTAGATTATGAGCTTGGCCGAATGTTTACTAGGAGGAGATCCCATTATTCAAGCAATATGAAAGGTCCCATAAGTAAAAGAAAGCTCATACATTACATACAATGTCATAGGAAGCCATTAGACCCCATGATTGGGGTTAACCCTAAGTCCTAGCCCTACATCATGGTCTTGGCCGAAACCCTATAGGGTCACAAGTACATGGAAAAATTCATACAATTCCCAATTTACATCTAATACCTTACATACAATACCATAGGAAACCATTAGAACCCTTGCTTGGAGTTAGCCCTAACTCCTTGCCCTATAACCTATCTTGGCCGAAACTTACAAGGGTCATAAGGGCATGTAAAAATTCACATAAATCACCATTAACATCCCTTGCATCATGAGGAAACATAAGAAACATTATTAGAGAGTTAGATCCAATCCTAACCATGGAAACATGGTGGTGGCTGAAACTTGTAGAGGATCTTAGGGTGCTACAAAATTTCCCCAAACCATAATTTATCCTTTATTTATCATAAGAAAACATTAGGGAGCATGAATGAGAGTTTACATCATCCCCAAACCTAAATACAAGGCTTGGCCGAAACCCTAGAAGCCAAACCTCATGGTTTTCTCACTTAGATCCTAAGCAAACACTTAAATCATGATTGACATCAAAGAAAACAATTATACCACAGGTGAGGGAGTCTTACCTTTCTTGATCATGGTTATAAACCTTGAATAGAGGAACAAAAGAAAACCTTCTTGACCCTAGAACTCTCCTTAGCCCTTGTAGCCTTGTAGGAAGCCTTGGATCCTCAAGATTAAGGTCTTCTTGTGAAGCTTCTCCAAGGGAAAACCCCTTGTGGGTTTCGGCTAGAAAGAGGAAGGAGAGGAGAGAAAGAGCTTTGGTGGAAGAAGAAAATAATAACTTAAGTGCTAAGTTGTCTCTTCCCTTCGTCTCTCTTTTATACTAAATGAAGGGGGCAAGTGAAGGGGCATGGTGCCTCTTCTCATGGTGACCCTTCACTTCCTTAAGCCTTAACCAAAATCCTCTTCATTCTCCACTAGCACTCCCTTGCTAGGTGAATTGGTTAGTACATGCATGATGAGGCTTTGCCTCTACCTTAGGTCCAAGGTTCAATCCTTGGTGCATGCACTTTATTTTTATTTCTTTTTCTTTTATTTTTGACAAAGCCCACATAAGAGTTATGATAATTTTCCTAATTGGAGCCCAATTCTATTCATGCTAAAATTCTACCCAATGTTCACTAATAACCATGGTACTAGAAGAACCCATATAAGGCCCATTGTACCTAGCTTTTAATTTATATAAGAGATCTAGCTACGGTTTATGCTAGTATCCCAATGTTCCTCAAGAATCTATCTAGGCATGATCAATATTTTTAAAGAAAAATATTGAGGAAAATTTACGGGTCGTTACACGCTCATTGAGTTGAATGAGCCTACATCCTATCAACAAGCTGTGATGAGCCCAAATTCTGAGAAATGGCTAGAAGCCATGAGGTTCGAAATGGAATCCATGTACACTAACCACATATGGACTTTGGTTGATCCACCTGAGGGAATTAAACCCATTGGGTGTAAGTGGGTCTTTAGAAGAAAGACTGGCATGGATGAACTCATGCATACCTATAAAGGGTGATTGGTAGCTAAAGGTTTCAAGCAAATTCATGGTATCGACTATGATGAAACATTTTCACCAGTTGCGATGCTTAAGTCTATTCGGATCATGCTTGCTATTGCAGCTTACCATGATTACGAGATCTGGCAGATGGATGTCAAAATCGCATTCCTAAGTGGGAATCTACTCGAGGATGTATACATGACACAACCTGAGGGTTTTGTAGATCCAGAGCATGCTGGAAAGGTATGTAAGTTGCAAAGGTCCATTTATGGGCTAAAGCAAGCTTCTCGAAGCTAGAATCTTCGATTCGATGATGCAATCAAAGCGTTTGGTTTCATCAAGAATGAAGATGAACCCTGTGTCTACAAGAGGGTTAGTGGGAGCACAGTTATCTTTCTAATCTTGTATGTGGATGACATACTCCTCATTGGGAATGATTGTTGGACATTCTAGGCCGCAAAAACCGCTTTTTGCGTTGCGGAAACCCCAGAATCTCGGCCACAGATCCGTGCGAACTTATAAAACAAATACGAGTACGAGTTTAATATCTAAATCTACACTAGATCTACATGATAAGGTCATTACCCTTGACGCGTAGCCCTTCGCTTTCCCGCTTGTCCAAGAGGCCGCTGGATCTCGTAGAGTATCAAAGTAGACACTCCTCTATACGTATCCACGCGAACAGATAGATGGATCGAAAACTTAGGTGTGCTAGCACCCTCTGTGTTTTCGGCCAAGAGGAGGAGAGGAAGAAGAAAAATCCACCAAAACTCAAAGAGAGAAAAATGAAAAGCCACACACAAAAAGGGAACAAAATCCCTTTTTGTTCTCTCTTGTGGCCGGCCACTTAATGGCCATTAATGGCCATTAAGTGGCCGGCCATAATGGCTACTAATTGCCATTAGGTGGCCTTCCATATCCCCTTTCAATTTGAATTCGAAATTCAAATGGGGGGGAAACCAAGTCATCACTCGGTCAAACAAAGGTGAGGTGGGTTTTGGTCAAGTCAAACTTGCCTTTTATGGACTTTCCATAAATAGTCAAGTCAAACTTGACTCCATTTCTTCTCCCATGTCAAGTCTAACTTGAAGTGGAACCAAGTCAAGTCAAACTTGATTTGGATTTAGGTCAAGTCAAACTTGCCTTTTATGGACTTTCCATATTTAGCCAAGTCAAACTTGACTTCAATTTTTCTCCATCTATTTGTTCTTTGCGTGTGACCCTATAGGTTCTTGTAACGTTGGCAATGCTTCTAACCTCTTAGAAACATAAGCAATGAGCGGTATCTAGCAACACATCATTGCTACCCAAGTTACAAGAATGTTGAGATCCAACATCACCTTGTGACTAATAATTGTGACTCTCACAATATATGATAATGTCCCTCTATCCTTGATATCTAGATTGACTCAATTGAGGCATAGACCGTGTCATCCTCGAGTCAATCTATACCTTGAACTCCAAGTAGACACACACTAATCAAATGAGCTCAATATCTCATATTGACTCACTTGGGCATGGCCATGCACTTTGTGGTCTAACTCTATCAAGAATACGATATCGCTCCCGTCATATAGGAGGGATAGATCCCATCTACATCACTCACATCCCTCTCCATAATTTGTTACATACCCAGTAATCGCCTTTATAGTCCACCCATTTACGGGTGACGTTTGACGAAGCCAAAGTACGTAACTCCTTATGTAGGAATCCATGGTGACTTCAGGTCCAAGGACTAATAGTCATACTAATAGCCACATGAGAAAGTATATGACACTCATATAACGATCCATGATACTTTCTCATGGCGGGTCATTCAGTATACATTCTCCAATGCATACCCATGTGTCAACTTGATATCTCTATATCCATGACTTGTGAGATCAAGTCATCATGTTGACTCACATGCTAGTCTCTACGTATTAACATTGTCCCTGAATGTTAATACTCGACTAGGAATTATTTAGAGTAGTGTTCTCTATATCATCTCACTATCGATTCAACCAATCGATTGATATAGATAAGAACCTTCTACTCAAGGACATTATTATACTTAGCTAATTGGCACAAATACACGTAAGTATAATAACCATAAAACATGCCTTTATTTATACATAGGAATATGATACAAATTAGTCCATACAATCATTACATGATCGGCTCTAGGGCTCTCACCAACAATCTCCCACTAGCACTAGTGCCAATCACTGTAGTATCTAATACCCAATGATCTAGTGTGACCATCATGCTTTGTCTGTGCCAAAGCCTTGGTCAGGGGATCTGCGACATTCGCCTCTGTGGGTACTCTGCATATCTTCACATCTCCTCTATCGATGATCTCTCGAATGAGATGGAAGCGTCGTAGTATATGTTTGGTCCGCTGGTGTGAGCGAGGTTCCTTAGCCTGCGCAATAGCCCCATTATTGTCACAATAGAGCTCTATGGGATCTGCAATGCTAGGAACCACCCCAAGCTCTGCAACGAACTTGCGGATCCAAACTGCCTCCTTTGCTGCCTCTGATGCAGCAATATACTCAGCCTCAGTTGTAGAATCAGCAACTGTGTCCTGCTTCGAACTCTTCCAGCTCACAGCGCCGCCATTCAGACAAAACACGAACCCTGACTGCGACCGATAATCATCCTGGTCGGTTTGGAAGCTGGCATCACTGTAACCCTTTACAGTTAGCTCCTCATCGCCCCCATATATCAAGAAATATTCTTTAGTCCTTCTCAAGTACTTAAGAATATTCTTGACCGCTATCCAGTGACGCTCACCTGGATCTGACTGGTATCTGCTCGTCATACTTAAAGCATACGAGACATCAGGACGAGTACATAGCATGGCGTACATGATAGATCCTATGGCCGAGGCATAAGGGATCTGATCCATGCGGTCTCTCTCCTCTCTAGAAGAGGGACTTTGAGTCTTCGAAAGACTCATACCATGTGACATAGGCAGAAATCCTTTCTTGGAATTCTGCATGGCAAACCGAAGTAAGACCTTGTCAATGTATGTACTCTGACTTAGGCCAAGCAATCTCTTAGATCTATCTCTATAGATCTTGATGCCTAAAATACAGGCTGCTTCACCTAAGTCCTTCATTGAGAAACAATTCCCCAGCCAAGTCTTCACAGACTGAAGCATAGGAATATCATTCCCAATGAGTAGTATGTCATCCACATACAATATGAGAAAAACTACTATGTTTCCTTCAACCCTCTTGTAGACACAGGGTTCATCTTCATTCTTGATGAAACCAAACTGTTTGATTGCATCATCGAATCGAAGATTCCAGCTCCGAGAAGCTTGCTTTAGTCCATAAATGGACCTTTGCAGCTTGCATACTCTGCCAGTATGCTTTGGATCTACAAAACCCTCAGGTTGTGTCATGTACACATCCTCGAGTAGGTTCCCATTCAGGGAACGCGGTTTTGACATCCATCTGCCCAGATCTCATAATCGTGGTATGCTGCAATAGCAAGCATGATCCGAATGGACTTAAACATCGCTACTGGAGAAAAAGTTTCATCATAGTCAATACCATGAATTTGTTTTGAAACCCTTTGCTACCAGTCTACCCTTATAGGTATGCGTAAGTCCTCCCATGTCAGTCTTTCTCTTAAAGACCCACTTACA
>JAGFNQ010001616.1:24970-55117 GCA_024364735.1 Boesenbergia rotunda
TTCGAGAATGAGTTGATTTGAATTAGATCGAATCTAATCGCAAGAGAGAGGGTGTAATCATATACACAAGGCTCTAATTATTTTACTCTAGCCATGCATCACATCAAGCAAATAATAAAATAATTTAATTTGTGATTGGATCATGGCCCTACTACAATCTTCTCAAGCCAATGAGAAGATCGGACGGTCAACCTAGGGTTTCGCTTCTCCAAGCTTCTCCTTTGACCGCCACGTGTCGTCGGCTCCCTCCATAACTCGTCTTCGGATGAACCGCCCACCGTCTTCATTTTGTACATTACAAAATAAGAAAGTACAGAAATAAAATAAAAGAAGCCGACTCGCAGGTCGCATACACTATACAACACGCACAATCACAAAAACGGTACGCAGACCGTAATATGAATTACAACACATTCCAATCATATTGGGTTTTTATTGGGCCATGATCATCACAAATTCATACATAATTCCAAATTATGTTATTTTAAATAAATTTCTATAATTTTTCGACAATTTTTACAATATTATGAGTTACACTTCCGTAACGGTCCCGCTACACGATTTTCGGGCACGATTGCGGACAATGTTCCTTGCGGGGTTAGGGGCAGCACCCCCTACTCGCGAAATTAAATTTCACGAGTGTCCCAAACCACCTTACAGCAACTTAAGCCGCTGTCCCGAAAGATTATAGCGAGATCTTTCCGTTTCGGAAAGTTTTTCTCGATCGGTGAAGCCTACAAGTGTCCGAACACTTGTTGCTTCGACTTCATGAGAAAAATACCCATAAATTCTATAAATTTCGAAAAATCACAGAATATTATTTGTCTTTAAATTTTGTATCTAATACAAAAAAAACAAATTTAAACTCGTACAAGGTTCGCACGTGGCTCTGATACCACTGTTGGACATTCTAGGCCGCAAAAACCGCTTTTTGCGTTGCGGAAACCCCAGAATCTCGGCCACGGATCCGTGCGAACTTATAAAACAAATACGAGTACGAGTTTAATATCTAAATCTACACTAGATCTACATGATAAGGTCATTACCCTTGACGCGTAGCCCTTCGCTTTCCCGCTTGTCCAAGAGGCCGCCGGATCTCGTAGGAGTATCAAAGTAGACACTCCTCTATACGTATCCACGCGAACAGATAGATGGATCGAAAACTTAGGTGTGCTAGCACCCTCTGTGTTTCGGCCAAGAGGAGGAGAGGAAGAAGAAAAATCCACCAAAACTCAAAGAGAGAATGAAAAGCCACACACAAAAAGGGAACAAAATCCCTTTTTGTTCTCTCTTGTGGCCGGCCACTTAATGGCCATTAATGGCCATTAAGTGGCCGGCCATAATGGCTACTAATTGCCATTAGGTGGCCTTCCATATCCCCTTTCAATTTGAATTCGAATTCAAATGGGGGGGAAACCAAGTCATCACTCGGTCAAACAAAGGTGAGGTGGGTTTTGGTCAAGTCAAACTTGCCTTTTATGGACTTTCCATAAATAGTCAAGTCAAACTTGACTCCATTTCTTCTCCCATGTCAAGTCTAACTTGAAGTGGAACCAAGTCAAGTCAAACTTGATTTGGATTTAGGTCAAGTCAAACTTGCCTTTTATGGACTTTCCATATTTAGCCAAGTCAAACTTGACTTCAATTTTTCTCCATCTATTTGTTCTTTGCGTGTGACCCTATAGGTTCTTGTAACGTTGGCAATGCTTCTAACCTCTTAGAAACATAAGCAATGAGCGGTATCTAGCAACACATCATTGCTACCCAAGTTACAAGAATGTTGAGATCCAACATCACCTTGTGACTAATAATTGTGACTCTCACAATATATGATAATGTCCCTCTATCCTTGATATCTAGATTGACTCAATTGAGGCATAGACCGTGTCATCCTCGAGTCAATCTATACCTTGAACTCCAAGTAGACACACACTAATCAAATGAGCTCAATATCTCATATTGACTCACTTGGGCATGGCCATGCACTTTGTGGTCTAACTCTATCAAGAATACGATATCGCTCCCGTCATATAGGAGGGATAGATCCCATCTACATCACTCACATCCCTCTCCATAATTTGTTACATACCCAGTAATCGCCTTTATAGTCCACCCATTTACGGGTGACGTTTGACGAAGCCAAAGTACGTAACTCCTTATGTAGGAATCCATGGTGACTTCAGGTCCAAGGACTAATAGTCATACTAATAGCCACATGAGAAAGTATATGACACTCATATAACGATCCATGATACTTTCTCATGGCGGGTCATTCAGTATACATTCTCCAATGCATACCCATGTGTCAACTTGATATCTCTATATCCATGACTTGTGAGATCAAGTCATCATGTTGACTCACATGCTAGTCTCTACGTATTAACATTGTCCCTGAATGTTAATACTCGACTAGGAATTATTTAGAGTAGTGTTCTCTATATCATCTCACTATCGATTCAACCAATCGATTGATATAGATAAGAACCTTCTACTCAAGGACATTATTATACTTAGCTAATTGGCACAAATACACGTAAGTATAATAACCATAAAACATGCCTTTATTTATACATAGGAATATGATACAAATTAGTCCATACAATCATTACATGATCGGCTCTAGGGCTCTCACCAACAATGATATCCCTTCACTACAATATGTAAAGACGTGGCTAGGGAATTGTTTCTCAATGAAAGCCTTAGGTGAAGCAACCTATATCCTAGGCATCAAGATCTATAGAGATAGATCTAAGAGATTGCTTGGATTAAGTCAGAGTACATATATTGACAAGGTGCTTAATCGTTTTGCGATGCAGAATTCCAAGAAGGGATTTCTGCCGATATCACATGGTGTGAGTCTTTCAAAGATTCAATGTCCCTCTTCTAAGGAGGAGAGAGACCGTATGGATCAGATCCCTTATGCATCCGCTATAGGGTCTATCATGTACGTCATGCTTTGTACTCGTCCAGATGTCTCGTATGCTTTGAGCATGATGAGCAGGTACCAGTCAGATCTAGGTGAAAGTCACTGGACAACTGTCAAGATTATTCTTAAGTACTTATGAAGGATGAAAAAATATTTCTTGATATTTGGAGGCAATGAGGAGCTAGTTGTAAAGGGTTACAGTGATGCAAGCTTCCAAACAGACAGGGATGATTTCAGATCGCAATCAGGGTATGTATTTTGCCTGAATGGTGGCGCTGTGAGCTGGAAGAGTTTGAAGCAGGACACAGTCGCATATTCTACAACAAGGTAGAGTATATTGCCGTGTATGAGGTGGCAAAAGAGGCTGTTTGGATCCGGAAGTTTATTACAGAGCTTGGTGTGGTTCCTAGCATAGTAGACCCGATAGACCTCTATTGTGACAACAATAGGGCTATTGCGCAAGCTAAGGAACCTCGCTCTCATCAGCGGACCAAACACATACTTCGGCACTTCCATCTCATTTGAGAGATCATCAATAGAGGAGATATGAGGATATGCAGAGTACACACTGATTCTATCATCGCAGATCCTTTGACCAAGGCTTTGGCACAAAAGAAGTATGATGGTCATACCAGGTCACTGGGTATTAGATATTACAGTGATTGGCACTATTGCTAGTGGGAGATTGTTAGTAGGAGCCCTAGGAACAATTATGTGATGATTGACTAGGGACATTTTGTATCATATTCTATCATTAAATGGCATGTTTGGTTATTATACTTACTCTGTATTTATGCCAAATAACTAAGTATAATAATGTCCTTGTGTAGTAGGTTCTTATCTACATTATATCGATTGGTTGAATCGATAGTGAGATAATTTAGAGAACACTACACTCAATTATTCCTAGTCAAGCATTAATATTCAGGGACAATATTAATACATGGAGACTAGCATGTAGGTCAATTAATGACTAGAGCTCACAAGTCATGGATATGTGATAACAAGTTGACACATGGGTATACATTAGAGAATGTGTACTGAATTGATCCGTCATGAGAAAGATTCATAGATTGTCATATGAGTGTCATAAACTTTCTCATGTGACTATTGGTATGAATAGTCCTTATAACTGAAGTCACTACGGTTCCCTACATAAGGAGTTATGTACTTTGGTATCGTCAAACGTCACCCGTAATAGGGTGGACTATAAAAGTGATCACTAGGTATGTAATGAATTATGCGGAGGGATATGGGTGATGTAGATGGGATCTATCCCTCCCATATGACGGGAGTGATATCTGTGGGCCCTTTGATCGAGTAGGACTGCTGAAACGCATGGTCATGCTCAAATGAGTCAATATAAGATATTGAGCTCATTTGTTTGAGTGAGTCTACTCAGGGATCAAGAAACACAAGATTGATTGAGGATGACACAGTCTATGCCTCATTGGTCAATCTAGATATCAAGGATAGAAGTACAAGGTCATACATTATCATAGTCACGAAGGTTTAGTTCGATCTCGACTTTTCTTGTTACTTGGGTAGCAATGATGCATTACTAGATGCCGCTCATTGCTTATGTGTCTAAGGTGTTTAGGCGCATTGCCAACGTCACGAGAACCTATTGGGTCACACACTAAGGACATGATGCTTCGAGAAATTTGAGTGGGAGCCCGAGTTGGGAACTCGGGAGATCTGATCGGGAGCTCGAGTTGGGAACTCGGGAGATCTGATCAGGAGATCTGAGCGGGAGCCCGAGTTAGGAACTCGAGAGACTTGGTCAGGAGCTCAGGGACTTGGTCGGGAGCTCGGCGCTCGGCAGACTGGGTCGGAGCTCGGCAGACTGGGGCGTAGCTCAGCGCTCGGCAGACTGGGTCAGGAGCTCGACGACTTGCTCGACAGACCTAGTCGGAAGCCTGAGAGGCCCGGTCGGAATTGCATGGGGAAATGCATTAAAGTGTTTAATGGAGGAAAGAGAAAGGTCTCTTTTCATTGGATGAAAAGAAGGTGAAGAGTCACATGGAAAGATGTGCTCTTTATTATCTTTAATGAAGGGAAGTCAAAGAGATAAAAGACTCTTCATATTCATGGGATGAATATAAAAGCTAGTCTAGTCATTTTGAATGATAAGTGATTGTCTTTCCCTTCTTCCCTTCATCTCTTCTTCCTCTTCTCCACTTTGGCCGAAACCCTATTGTAGGGTTCTTGGTGTTCTGCGAGCTACCTCATGTTGCTAGCACAACTAAGGTAGTTCTTCCCGAAGTTGAGAGATCGTGTCCGTGTGGATACGAATAGAGGCATGGACACTTGAACATGCAAGATATCCGGTGTATCTTGGAGGAGCAGGATAAGCGAAGGGCACGCTCCAAAGGTATACACTATATATAGGTCTATTAGATAGATGAACTTCGTATGAGTTTTCTTTCGTATGGATCGCTCGAGGGTTTTTGTTTCCGCTGCTTTTTGTGTTTTTGAGCCGGGAGAACCCAACACCCTCATCCTACAATGTTATCTTGGGACGTTCGACACTCAGCATATTCGATGCGGTGGTCTCGGTCTACCACCAGAAGATCAAATTCCCGGTAGGCGACTAAGTGGCAGAAGTCAAGGGAGACCTGTTGGTGTCTCAGCTATGCTACAGCGGAGAAGTCTGATCGGAGTCCCGCAAGAACCCGAAGTCACACGAAGCCCTGCTAATCGATCTCGCCAATCCCCCAGAGGGAGACAGGGATGAATCGTAATAGAGGCCATGACATGTAAACTATTTCCAACCATACACACCCGGTAAGATTTGTGAGTCATGTTATGTACTTGTTTATGTATTCTTGATGCCTTGCAGTGATGGTCATGAAATAAATGAGACGTCTCATCATAAAAGTGTTAATACATCTGTCTAAACTCCTACTATCTCACGGTGCTACGGATGCCCGAGATAAGTAGACTTGGTCTGGGTACTGTGGATGCCCGACCAAGAGCTAGTAAAACCTAACTACCTCGCGGTGCTGCGGATGCCCGAGGTAAGTAGGCTTGGCCTGGGTGCTGCGGATGCCCGACCAAGAAATAAAACAATATTACCTCATGATGCTGTGGATGCCTGAGGTAAGTAGGATTGGTTTGGGTGCTATGGATGCCTGTCCAAGACATAAAACCCTATTACTTCGTGGTGCTGCGGATGCCCGAGGTCAGTAGGCTTGGTCAAGGTGCTGTGGATGCCAGACTAACAAACAAAACCCTATTACCTCACGGTGTTGTGGATGCCCGAGGTAAGTAGGCCTGTTCTAGGTGCTACGGATGCCAAACCAACAAATAAAATACTATTACCTCGCGGTGCTGTGAATGCCCAAGGTAAGTAGGCTAGTTCTACGTGCTGCGGATGCCTGATCAAGACATAAAACCCAATTACCTCACGGTGATGCAGATGCCTGAGGTAAGTAAGCTTGGTCTGGGTGCTGCAGATGCCCAACCAAAAAATAAAACCCTATTACCTCGCGGTGCTGCGGATTCCTGAGTTAAGTAGGCTTGGTCTGGGTGCTGCAGATGCCCGACCAAGACATAAAACCCTATTACCTTGCGGTGTTGCGGATACCCGAGGTAAGTAGGCTTGGTCTAGGTGTTGGGGATGCCCGACCATGACATAAAACCCTATTACCTCGCGGTGCTGCGGATACCGGAGGTAAGTAGGCTTGGTCTGGGTGTTGCAGATGCCTGACCAAGACATAAAACCCTATTACCTCATGGTGCTGCGGATGCCCGAGGTTAGTAGGCTTGGTTTGGGTGCTACACATGCCCGACCAAGAAATAAAACCCTATTACCTCGCGGTGCTGCTGATGCCCGAGTTAAGTATGCTTGGTCTGGGTGTTGCGGATGCCAGATGACGACATAAAACCCAATTACCTTGCGGTGTCACAGATGCCCGAGGTAAGTAGGCTTGGTCTGTAACGCCCACCCCTTATGTGAGCGACGCGTTACTTTTCTTTTTCTTTCTTTCGTACATTATTACATATGAAACGTAAATATAGCAGCAGAAATAATACTAAATCATGAACATATGCAATTGGATAAATTTCTTACAAACTAAACTACTTTAATCATGGGAATCATAGCATAGCATATTTAACAAGAGAGTATATAGTTCTACATTAAGCATGTATATCATAGAGAACTTCAACTTCAACAAGTAGTAAACGTAAACATAAGGACTAACACATGCAGTTTATAAGTAGCAACATTAAATCCATGAGAAATAAGTCTATAAGTAAGAGTAAAGACAACAGTAGGATCGTTCTGCCAAGTCACTGCCACACACACACATGCCTTCCTGCTGCTTCCCCTTCTTTAGAAACCTTTAGTTGGATCTGCAACATAAGAAGGCAGACTATTAGCATAAAATGCTTAGTAAGCTCCTTTCTTACTCACAAAATCCGTACATCACATATAAGTAGAAATCTACATCATTTGACATAACATATAACATGAATAAATACATAAAGCATCTAAAGCACATAAGCATAAACACTTAACATTCGCATAATCTTTAAAACATAATTATGTGCATAAACATTAGACATAGCATAAGCAATATCATTAAACATAAACATGTGCATAAACATTAACCATAGCATATGCAATATCATTAAACATAAACATGTGCATAAACATTAAACATAGCATATGCAATATCATTAAACATAAACATGTGCATAAACATTAAGCATGGCATATGGAATATCATTAAACATAAACATGTGCATAAACATTAAACATAGCATATGCAATATCATTAAACATAAACATGTGCATAAACATTAAACATAGCATATGCAATATCATTAAACATAAACATGTGCATAAACATTAAGGATGCTCTTTGAAAATATATATAATATAATACTTGAACATTAACATATCATCATCATTGGGATCCCTGGCTTGTACCCATTCATCATTTGCGCGCATCCCTTAGTAGAGTACGAGGTAGCTAATCCCGACCTACTAAGGTACTAGGCAACCTCTAGCCTAGGGACAACTACGGTAGTCCAGAACCAGGGCCTTGCTTAGGAGCCCACCCTTTGGACCTTTTTCAAGATCTGGTACAAGCCAATACATAAAGTAAAATAGCATACATGATTCCTTTTCTTTCCATAGTAATTTCTCTTTAGCATAGAGTTCATCATTTTTTTTCTTTTCTTAGAAATTGCTCTTTAGACATTCAAAGCATAATGGCATTCATAGCAATTTCCCTTTATTCATAATGTCATACATGTCATGGGCATACATTCAAAGAATAAATATCATCATATCTTTCAAGCATGAACATGGCATGGAGAAAACATAATTTCATGGTAAGAAAATTCATAACATGCCAACTTATCATTCATGATTCATAAAATACATAATGTTCAATTTAAAACTAAGGATAATACGCCTAGGAAACTTGTTCCATTTTTCTTTTCATCTATCATGGCATAATGAAACATGGATACCTTTAATTAAATCCTAATTCAACATATACTCTACTGGTCAAAACATTTAGATAGGGTTATCATGACATAAAAACACAACACAACATCACACAACTCATACAACATGCATACATTGAATATCCTTGTACCAAGAGACATCATCAAGTGAGGTAGTGACCTTAACCCATCCTAAAACCCAATTTAAGGTACTGATCATAAACTTCTAAGGTTCATACAAACATGAAAATGACAAAGAAACAAAAGCAATTGATTCATATAGCATGCATATAATACATATTCTAACACTAGGAAGCATTAGTAAGTAACATGGCATCTTTAACTCCTTTTTTTTCCCATCTATCATGGCATAATTAAACATGGATACCTTTAATTCAATCCTAATTCACATATATTCTACTGATCAAAACATTTAGATAGGGTTATCATGGCATAAAAACATAACACAACATCACACAACTCATACAACATGCGTACATTGAGTATCCTACTACAAAGGGGCATTATCAAATGAGGTAGTGACCTTAACCCATCCTAAAACCCAATTTAAGAAACTGATCAGAAATTTCTAAGGTTCATATCAACATGAAAATGACAAAAACAAGAGCAATTGGTTCATACAACATACATATAATACATATTCTAACACTAGGAAGCATTAGTAAGTAACATGACATCTTTAACTTTTCTTTTTCTTTCTTTTTGCCCTTATTTAGGGTATTAACCCAACATGTACAGAGGAGAAACATGGCCTAAAAATATATATCAAACCCTCAAACAAACATTAATAAGGAATTAAAAACCATTAGCTAGTCAAAAGAACCCAAACATCTTCTTGTGGCCAAAAAGTCTATGGCTTTATGAGAGCCTTGGCCTAAACTTTTAAGGGTCTTTTGCTTCATTTTTTTTCATCATAACTCATAACTTAACATCAAGAAAATATTGGAGTCATTAGATAGCATCAAACTGTTGGGACCGGGTGCATGTCGACAAGGATACGAGTTCGTAAAATTTAAAATTTTTACGTGCAGCGGAAGAGTTTGCATAAAATAATTTCCTAAATTATCTTAACTTCGTATCTAGCATGCAACCTTATAGTGTATCGACATAATCATAAAATAAAAGTTTGCGAAAAGTAAACTAATTTACCAAGTACCTCGCGTAACTCGAAGTAAGGGGACTAGATCCAACCGTAGCGTCCCTTGGAAGCTCCGCCTCTATTCGCGTCCACGCCGAGTTCTCTTCGGGATGACTTCACAAAGTCACGAGTTTTGTGCCGACGAGAACTACTAGATTCTCGGAAGGCACAACTAGAAGGACAAGAGAAATAATGGAAAAACTAACCGATGAAATAACGGAATCAAATTCCGAGAAGAGAGGAGTCGCTATCCGCTTCTTCTTCTTCGTCTTCGGGTTCTTCTCCTTCTTGATACCTCACGGCAAACACCCTTGTTGGTGTTGTGGTTGGGCGCCGGCCCTAGAGAGGCTAGGGTGCGCCGGCCCTAAGGGAGGAAGAAGAGGTGGAGGAGAGGAGATTAAGAGAAAGAGAGAGGGAGTAATTAATCTCTTAATTGTGTGGAATAAGGGCTAGCCTTTGGTTCCTTTATATAGTAGCAACTCCTTTGCTAAGTCTCCCTCTAAACCGAATTAACGGAATTAGTTATAAGAAATTTATCTTATAAATTTTCTTATTGCTTATTCCTTTTAAGCCTAGTCTTATTATAAACAATTTATAATAAAACAAATTAGTTATCATAAGAGATTTATCCTATAAATTCTCTTATGAATTTTATTATAACTAACTTTATAATAAAACTAATTATTTATCATAAGAAATTTATCCTATAAATTCTTATGAATTAATTCCATTTAAACCAAGTCTTTATTATAAACTAATTTATAATAAAAACTAATTCTTCTTCTCTTTAAATTATGGAATAAATTTTATAAGAAATTTATAAACTTTCTTATTATGGAAAAATCAATTCATAATTGATTTTATAAAATTAAAATAAACCCAATTCACGGATTATTTTAACTTCCATAAAAGGAATAAATTTCTACAAATTTATTTATATAAATTTCTTTATACAAATTTATTTATCCATAATTTATAAAATAAATCGCGCTGGATTTATCTTATTAATTAAACCAATTAAATTGGTTTATTCTCCTCTATTTGGCCGGCCACCAAAGAGGGTTTAACACCCTCTTTGGCCGGCCAAAACCAACCCGAACCGCCGCGAATTAAACTCATTTAATTCGCCCAAAAAGCCTTCAAAAGACTTAGCCATTTTTTAGCTTCCATTGCGCCTCTGACTAACTCAGATTCGACTTATTTTTCTTGATCGGAAAATCTAATTTTCAACTCGTTTTAAATCCCTCGGATTACTCATAGTGCGTGTGACTAAATAGGCTTTCGATTTATGTTGGCCGTCTATAATTTAACTAATTATAGAACGATCATGAGTGGCACCTAGTAGTACATCATGATCCCCAATTAATCGAAAGATCAACGGTTTGACCTCAGAAGAAATTGTTCTGAAACCCTTCAGCAGCTCTAATGAATCGTGCCCCATTCCCTTCACCACCTTATACCCACTTGGTTCAGGACACGGTCTATGGTGTCAGTCCCCACTAGGCTGACTACGTCACACCTAGCCCAAGTAATGTCTTACTCGTCCTTTGGATTTCTAATTACTCTCATGTATTTTAGAGACTCTCACTCTAAACATGATATGCTCTGGCCAGAGGCTTTGAGTAACAATCCGACGATAGGCCTGGGTATACATCTCCTCGCAAGGAGTGGTGAATCCTTTGTAGGCTGTTCAAACATCTTCGGGCACTTCGGCTTATACCCGATCATCCTGGGTCCACACCTCCTTGGAGATGCTTGCTTAAGATGTCAAAGTATAAGTCTCCATGACCAAGATGACTTGAACACCGCAAGTCAAAGGAACATCGCACTTAAGCCGCAGTAAGATCTTCATTGACATATCTACATGTAGATTCCCATATGAAGTCTTACAGCTAGTCACTCCAATGAACTAGTTCCCTTAACTAGCATCCATGTTTATCTCCGGACATCCCAATGTCACCAGCCAGTGAGAATCAGCTGATTAGAGAATAACCCATGCTAGTCTCAACAGAATTGATGGTGTCCGTTTTTATCAATTCATCGACTAGGGATATTTTCAATACTTCACATTTGCGCATTTAGAGATAATCACTAGTTGTGATCTCATCACAAATTCTCTTATGCTGTGAGTTGTATTGCGGACATTCAGTAGATGAGTTTAAGATCCCAATCAAATACACAAGCATGTATACTCAAATAGTGAATTATCATTTATTAATATAAATGTTTTACAATCATAAGGCGATTGCCTTAGGACACTTCTCTCATATCACTAACACAAACACAACCCTAAGCCCTAAATCCATGCTTGGCCGAAACTTACCTATAGGGAAAACCTTCATGATTTTTAGCAACACATCGCAAGAACATACAAGAACATGAATAAAACATATATAAACTATTATGTTGCAGGTGAGCAGAGTCTTACACTTGTTGTCTCGGTTATAAACCTTGAATAGAGAAACAAAAGGAAACCTTCGTGACTTTAGAGTACTCCTTGCCCTTGTAGCCTTGTAGAAGAACTTGGATCTTCAAGAGGGAGACTTCTTGTGAAGTTTTCCAAGAGGAAAACCCCTTTGGAATTTCGGCCAAGAAGGAAGAAGAGAGGGGAGAGGAAGGGCCTTGGTGGAAGAGAAGAAGAGAAAAGTAACTTAAGCCTCATCACTTCTCATCCCACCTCTTTATACTAAGTGAAGGGGGCAAGTGAAAGGGCATGGTGCCTCCTCTCATGGTGACTCTTCACTTCCCTTATCGTTACACCTATCTACAATTTCCTTTATCCTCCTAATAGCACTCCCTTGCTAGGTGAATTGGTTACCTATGCATTCTAAGGCTTACAACATCTCTAAGGTCCAAGGTTCAATCCTTGGCACCTACATCATTAGATTTTTTATTATTATTATTATTCTTTTGCAAGCCCATCTAAAGTAAGGCACATTACATGATGTGTTATTTCTTTTATCCTCATGGGGCCCATTAGGATAACTAATGAAGTGCTATTTAAGATCCATTAGGAATTCCCACCATTTAGAGCCCATATAAGGCTTATTAACACTTACACTAAAATTCCCACAACTCTAACTATCATTCATGAATCATACTCAATATGGCTATTATTCATACAATCCTACTCAATATTAGGGATAATATTGAAGGGAATTTTAGTGGGGTGTTACATGGTCTGGGTACTGCAGATACCCGACCAAGAAATAAAAACCTATTACCTCGTGGTGCTGCGGATGCCCGAGGTAAGTAGGCTTGGTCTGGGTGCTGCGGATGCCCGACCACGACATAAAACCCTATTACCTCGTGGTGCTGCAGATGCCCGACGTCAGTAGGCTTGGTCTGGGTGTTGCGGATGCCCGACTAAAAAATAAAACCCTATTACCTCGCAGTGCTGCGGATGCCCGAGGTATGTAGGCTTGGTCTGGGTGTTGCGAATGCCCGATCAAGACATAAAACCCTATTACCTCACGTTGTTGCGGATGCCCGAGATAAGTAGGCTTGGTCTGGGTACTGCGGATGCCTGACCAAGAAATTAAACACTATTACCTCGTAGTGCTGCGGATGCCCGAGGTAAGTAGGCTTGCTGCGAATGCCCAACCAAGACATAAAACCCTATTACCTCGCGATGCTGCGGATGCCCGAGGTAAGTAGGCTTGGTCTGGGTGTTATGCATGCCCGTCCATGATATAAAACCTTATTACCTCGCGGTGCTGCTGATGCCCGAGGTAAGTAGGTTTTGTCTGGGTGCTGTGGATGCCCGACCAAGACATGAAACCTTATTACCTCGGGGTGCTGTGGATGCCCGAGGTCAGTAGGCTTGGTCTCGGTGCTGTGGATGCCTGACCAAGAAATAAAACCCTATTACCTCACGGTGCTGCGGATGCCCAAGATAAGTAGGCTTGGTCTAGGTGTTGCGGATGGCCGATCAAGACATAAAACCCTATTACCTCGCGGTACTAAGAAAGCCCGAGGTATGTAGGCTTGGTTTGGGTGTTGTGGATGCCCGACCAAGAAATAAACCCTATTGCCTCGTGGTACTGCGGATTCCTGAGGTATGTAGGTTTGATCTGGGTACCACCTTGCGGTGCTGCAGATGCCCAAGGTAAGTAGGCTTGATCTGGGTGCTGCGGATGCCCAACCAGGAAGCAAAACCCTACTACCTTGAGGTGCTCCGATGCCCGATGTGAGTAGGCCTGGTTCAGGGGCTGCGAAAGCCCAACCAGGAGCTGAGTAACCCCTACAGCCACTAATCATGAACAGGAGGAGGCTTGGGGGGATGTAGTGGAAGAAGGTTAACATATAGCCGTCTAGACATAAAACAATGTCATCAAACATGGGAGGCAAACATGATATCTAATCATCACTCGAGGCACTTACAGATCAGAGGTAACAATTTTCTCTTTATTTCTGAGGGGAACACCTTGACAAGGACATCTCCAGGAAGTACAAAAGATAGGTATACAGGGGGAATATAATCAGTGGACCGGTGAAGGAGACCATTCCTTTGCTCTGGCTCTCCTTTATTGCCTCATCATCGTCGTTTGGCCACTGAGATCGGAGTCGTCTCCTGGTGACGGGTGAGCTGAGAACCATCTTCATTATGGTTGTGCCCTCTGAATCTTCAGCTATGGCTGGGGTCTCTTGGTCCTCCGCTAAAGGTAAAGCAAGACCAACCCGAAAGGCAAAGGACGTTATTTAAGGCAGAAATCATCCTCATAACTCCTAGACGAAAAGGAAACACTATGGATGCATAAGGTAAAGGGACGAACAAGTTCCATTCAGAGATCCTAATTACGCCTTACATTCAACTTACACTTGGAAACATAGAGGAAAAGTAAAATACGAAGGGAGAAAAGGAAAGGTGGTGGCTACAGCTCCTTCTCCTTGGATGACAACCTATCCTATGCCTGACTGGCGCTGGGGAAACTCGGGTGGACGTCCCGCCGTAGTACTCCCGTTCGTCACATCTACGGAGATGCTATGGTGAAACCTTGCTTCAACCATTTTGGAGTAGGGTCGACCAGTGGATTCTCAAAACTTGGTGAATTGATCGAGCAATAGGTGGAGAGCATTTGTCAAAACCAGGAGAGCAACCAAAAGGAGACACTTCCTGATATAAAAGGGGAGAGTTCGGAGGAGTTTGCTATGCTCTCTGGTGAAATAGATGATATCATCTCTGTTATGCTCTCCGGCGAAATATGTGATGTCTCTGCTGGGCTCTCCGGTGAAATATGGGATATCATCTCTGCTGTGCTCTCCAATGAAATATGGGATATCATCTCTACTATGTTCTCTGGTAAGATAGAAGACCGCTGCCAGAAGGGGGAACGATATAGGATGTACCGAAATGCTATACACTTCACAGGTGGTTCTGAGAGCACCTCACTCAACCCGTGCAGAAGTGGCTTCGCGCCCCTCTGGGCACTGAACCTCTTCCCTCTCCGGCTTCTCCTCCAGGCTGCGACCTCTTTTCCCTTCCTTGCTCATAGGTTCTAACAAGACGAGGAGGGAAAGATGGAGGGGGAAGAGTGGTTTAGCCTCCCCCCATTATAGTGATAGCCACCCTCGTGCAGAGGCTATCATCAGAGAGGAAGAAGGACAAGAAGACATTGCAGACTTCTCAGACCCAGTCCTCGCGGAAGCGAGATAAACAGGAGTAGTCAGCACAGGATGTTTCTGGGGTCACATCTCGGCCTCAGAAAGCGGGAGGTTCAGTGCTAGGATCCTCCCAGTTCTCTCGACCAGACCGACAGAGGTCCAAGTTGTCTTATCATTGCACTTGGTGTGGTTTCAGGGAGCACGACATGTCAAGTTGTACCATTGGATAAGTTGTTTGTTTCCATTGCAAATAGCCTGTCCATCGGAGATACAACTGCCCTCAGAGGACACGAGAGGCGGGTAAAGGAGGATCAGCTGGAGGAGGATCTTCTGGCCAATCGGGGGCCCAGCGGGGAGGCCGAAAGGCACAGACTTCATCACGATAGCAGCAGACTGCCCCTCCACCGATCCAGCTCTACTGCTTATTTGGTCTGGGTCAGGAGGCTGCATCATCATCTGTAGTATCCCAGCCTTCAATTCTAGAGCCTCGTCAGCAGATTTATACCGGGTATCAACTACCTGTCTATCAACAGTCTCAGATTTCTGGAGCATCGGTACCTCAACTACCTTCGGTGCCTACTGTACTGGCATTACCCCCACCTCCACCACTGCCAAAGTCGGGCTGAGTTTATGTTGTTACTCGAGAGGAGGCTCATCGAGCGGATAGATCCATTTTTCGAGGTACAGTTCTGCTTTACGCACTCACTACAGATTTGTTCATTGATACTGGTAGTTCGTATTCCTTTATATCACGGGCATTCTTGAGTAAGATCTGCAGGTTGCCGACCCTTAGAGCACAATAGTTATCAGTGTCCTTACCTTCAGGAGATGTTCTGGAGGTAACCCAGGAGGTCAGAGGGTGTCCTTTGGACTTTGGGAGGGTCACCCTTACCGTGGACCTATCTGTACTGGACATGATAGAGTTTGACATCATTCTGGGCATAGACTGGCTCACGGCTTTGCATGCCACCATTGATTGCCATTCGAGGGTGGTCACTTTCCGACCTCCAGACCAACCCTCGTGGGAATTCCTTGGCATCCGGGATGACGACATTGCACTTATCTCCGCACTTCAGGCGCAGAGACTTATTACGCAGGGTTGTCAGGGATTCCTGGTATCATTATTCAGCACTTCAGATGGTAGTACTCCTCAGATCTCCGACGTTCCAGTGGTCAGGGATTTTCCAGATGTATTTCCAGATGAGTTGTCGGGACTACCTCCCTGGAGGGAGGTTGAGTCTACCATTGAGTTGATACCATGAACTGCACCGGCATTGAAGGCACCATATCGGATGGCACCGCGAGAGTTGGACGAGCTGAAGGTCCAACTCCAGGAGTTACTCGATCGTGGATTTATCCGACCGAGTGCTTCTCCGTGGCGTTCTCCGGTCCTTTTGTGAAGAAGAGGACGGTTCTATGCGACTTTATATTGATTATAGACAGCTTAACTCAGTCACAGTCAGGAACAAGTATCCGCTGTCGCGTATTGATGATCTGTTTGATCAGCTGAGGGGTACATCTGAGTACTCCAAAATAGATTTGCGATCTGGTTATCATCAGCTAAGAGTCAGAGATTCAGACATTCAGAAGATGGCATTTCGCACCCGTTATGGACATTATGAGTTCTTGGTGATGCCATTTGGGCTCACCAATGCCCCGGCCGTGTTCATGGATCTCATGAACAGGGTATTCCTCCCATACTTGGATCAGTTCGTTATCGTATTTACCGATGATATTCTGATATATTCTCGGTCCGAGGAGGAGCACGCTCGCCATCTTCGCATCATTTTGGAGATTCTTCGAAAGGAGAAACTATATGCGAAGTACAGCAAGTGTGCATTCTAGCTATCTTCTGTGAGTTTTCTAGGACACATAGTATCCAGTGGAGGCATTTCAGTGGACCCCCAGAAGATTGAGGCTGTCACCAATTGAGAGCAGCCCAAGTCAGTCCATGACGTGCGCAGTTTCCTAGGGTTGGCAAGCTATTACCGACGCTTTGTTAAGGGTTTCTCCAACATCGCATCACCACTTACACGCTTGACCAGGAAGGGCGTGAGGTTTGTATGGACTGAGGCTTGCGAGACCAGCTTTCAGGAGCTGAAGTGGAGGCTTGTATCTGCACCAGTTCTAGTACTGCCTTCTAGAGAGGATGATTTCACTCTGTATTCTGATGCATCTCTCCTGGGATTGGGCGCGGTACTCATGCAGCATGGGCGGGTGGTTACTTATGCTTCTCGGTAGCTGAAGGAGCTTGAGAGGAACTACCCCGTTCATGATTTAGTGTTGGCTGCTATCATTTTTCCGCTGAAGATCTGGAGGCATCATCATTATGGGGTCACCTTCGAGATCTTCACAGATCACAGGAGTCTTCATTATCTATTCATTCAGCGAGAGCTGAATCTCCGATAGAGGAGGTGGATGGAGTTTCTAAAGGATTATGACTGCACCATTAGCTATCATCCTGGGAAAGCTAATGTAGTCACCGACGCCCTTAGTCAGAAGTCGAGAGCTATTTTGGCATACTACAGAGTGATAGTCACGGATTTGATTCAGAGTTTCTCTGAGCTGGGGTTAAAGGAGCAGTCTCAGACAGAGAGAGGATTGCTAGTGACTTTGATGGCTCAGTCAGAGATTCGATCGAGGATCAGAGAGGCTCAGGCTAGTGATCAGCACATTCAGTTTCTGGGCAGCCAGGCGATTACAGGAGAGCAGTCGGATTTCACACGTGATGAGGAGGGTGTTCTGTACTTCCGAGGGAGGTTGTGTGTACCAGAGGCGCACCCTGTCTTACAGGAGTTGCTGCAGGAGGCTCACCGATCACGTTTTGCTATTCATCCGGGTAGCACTCGGATGTATCGTGATTTGAGATGTTCCTATTGGTGGAACGACATGAAGAGGGGCGTCGCAGAATTTGTTGCTAGATGTCTCGTCTGTCAGCAGGTTAAGGCAGAGCACCAGAGACCTGCTGGACTCCTCTAGAGGATTCTCATTCCTGAGTGGAAGTGGGAACATATCATCATGGATTTCGTTATGGGTTTGCCGAGGACAAGGGGAGGCCATGATGCGATTTGGGTAGTCATGGACCGACTAACCAAATCCGCTCACATTTTAGCTATTCGAAGGACGGATTCTCTTGATAGATTGGCAGAGTTGTATTGCCGGGAGATAGTCAGATTGCACGGAGTTCCTTTGAGTATTATCTCGGATAGGGATCTGCGTTTTACATCTCGGTTCTGGCAGAGTCTGCACAGGGCTACGGGTACAGAGCTCCGTCTCAGCATAGCTTTTCATCCCCAGACATATGGTCAGTCAGAGCATACTATTCAGACCTTGGAGGATTTATTGCGCTCGTGTGTGATGGACTTTGGGGGCAGCTGGGAGGACCATTTGCATTTGGTAGAGTTTGCCTACAACGTCTTTCATTCGGCGATACAGATGGCACTGTTTGAGGCATTGTATGGTAGGGCATGCAGGACACCCACTCTTTGGGATGAGGTCGGAGAGACTCAGCTGCTGGAACCCCAGAGAGTTCAACACGAGGCAGAGTTAGTACGGACTATCCGACAGAGATTATCAGGAGCACTGGATCGCCAGAAGAGTTATGTTGACCGGAGACGCAGACCCTTAGAGTTTGCTGCTGGGGATCAAGTCTTTCTTCGAGTTTCACCTACGAAACGGGTGAAACGTGTTGATGCAGTCTGGCCCGATTGTTGTTTTGGTGTTAACAATGATTTATGTTTGGTTGAGCGAATTTGGGTTAAAATCCCGGTGAGTGAAGTCGGGTCCTGGTGAGTGAAGCCAGGTGATGGAAATCTCGGAGAGTGAAGCCAGGTGATGGAAATCCCGGTGAGTGAAGTCGTGTCCTGGTGAGTGAAGCCAGGTCCTGGTGAGTGAAGCCAGGTGATGGAAATCCCGTGAGTGAAGCCGGGTCCTGGTGAGTGAAGCCAGGTGATGGAAATCTTAGTGAGTGAAGCTAGGTTGAAATCACGGTGAGTGAAGCCGGGTCCTGGTGAGTGAAGCCAAGTTAGATGAAATCCTGGTGAGTGAAGCCAGGTCCTAGCTTGGAGGGCTAGGTGTGGAAAAGTCCTAACTTGAAAGGTTGGGTGAAAAGTCCTAGCTTGGAAGGGCTAGGTGAAAGTCCTAACTTGGAGGGTTAGGTGAAAATGTTAGTAATATGAGAGAAGTGTCCTAAGACAATCGCCTTATGATTGTAATCATTTACTTTAATAAATGAAAATTCACTATTTGAGTATACATGTTTGTGTATTTGATTGGGATCTTAAACTCATTTACTGAATGTCCGCAATACAATTCACAGCATGAGAGAATTTGTGATGGAATCATCACTAGTGATTATCTCTACATGTGCAATTGTGAAGTATTGAAAATATCCCTAGTCAATGAATTGATAAATACGGAAACTGTCAATTCTGTTGAGACTAGCATGGGTTATTCTCTAATCAGCTGATTCTCACTGGCTGGTGACATTGGGATGTCCGGAGATAAACAAGAATGCTAGTTAAGGGAACTAGTTCATTGGAGTGACTGGCTGTAAAACTTCATGAAGGATCGATGTGGGCGTGCAGAGGCGGGGGGGGGGGGGGGGTGAATGCACTTTCTTTGATCGTTTGATCTCTACACAGATGTTAGCGCAGCGAAAATAATATGCAAAGACAATAACAATGCTAACAATACCAGATTTAGTTGGTATCCACCCCGGCCGGGTGACTAATCCAACAATCCGTTGGTGGATCACTCCCCCGATAACCTCCGACTATCACGTGTCGCTCCTTGTGGGTGGAGAAACCTCACCACAACACCTCGGACACTATCTGGGCACAAAAGACTACTAACACGCATTACCCAAGCGAGTTTCGTCAAGAAACTCAGCCACCACGACGTCCTCTTTAAATAGGACTCGGGGCTGATTTCTCGCTACCAGTCGACTGCCCCTAGGGCAGTCGACTGGTGCCAGCCAAATTCAACCGTTACACCCCCAACGTTCGAATTTTAGCCAACTCACCAGCCACCTACCTGTCGACTGCCCCCAGGGCAGTCGACTGCCCCCAGGGCAGTCGACTGCCCCCAGGGCTGATACTTTTCTGTGAGTTCCATCAGTCGACTGCCCCCAGGCCAGTCGACTGGTCTACTCACCCACCTAAGGTTACCCATCCTGAGTACACTCCACTCCGCACTCAAACCCTAGGATTTCCCGAGTACAATCACACTGCACTCGTACCCTCACGACTCGACTGACTCCTCCGCAGCCTCGACTGTTGCCTTCGGGCCCTCTTCATCTTCGGCCCTCGTCCCTCGGATGCGCATGCAAACCTCTAGTTTGCCTCCATGCCACCCTTCACGTACGCCTCGAAGTCCGCGCCTATCAGCTCATCGTCCCTGCACTCCATGGTCCCTCAGATGCGCACGCCAGCCTCCAACTGGCCTCCATGCCATCCTTCACCGTACTGAGGCCGTCCAGTCAGGTCCATATGCGTAACCTGTACAACCTGCACACTCAACATACGCATATCAAATACACAAGGGTAAGCCTAACTTAAACCCTTTGCCCAAACATCAAAACCCATGGTCACACCGGACCATCTTAGGGCCGATTGCTCAAACAATCTCCCCCTTTTTGATGTTTGGCAATACGTTTAAGTTAGGGAAAGCAAAACAGTAGTCAAATAGCAAAACAATGCATTTGCAATGCAAAAATGGATCCTATCCCAAGGCATCCCACACCTAACCATCCAAGTTAGGATTTTTCACGGGCTTTTTAAATCTTCTCCCAAGCTCCCCCTACATTGGACTTATAAAGGCTTTTTAAGAACCTCTCCAAGGTTCCCCTTACGCCAAGAATAGTTCCCCCTAAACCTAGGGTTTCTAGCAAAGGTGTGTTTGGTTTCCCAACTTAAACCTAACACTTCTCCCCCTTTGCCTAATATCAAAAAGAACCCACCAATATCCCAATTATCCGTTCTTTTAATCCCCAATGACCATAAACAATGTGTACTAGCCCCCCATACACTTGTTTTGCATCATTTTGACAACAAACCAGCTGCTGATACAAAAATTGGCCTTGACGAGTCGACTGCCAAAATGACAGTCGACTGATACTCTGAAAGTCTGAAATTTCAGCATTTCTGACGAACTTCAGAAATGCATCAAAAATTCCACAAATCTCCAAAAATTTCTAAATTTTGTGGAGAGGTTTGTGGTACCCATATCTACTTGGGAAAAATATATTCCAAAATGTATCTATCACCATTCCCACGTTTGACACAAAACCCAAAAAACTAGCAAAAAGGTTCACTCAAACCTTAACCAAAAGTCCTAGTTTTGGTTTCCCCTTGATGTCTCTGCTCATGCCAACCCACAATGCGTCCCTAGCATTGATTTACATGGCAATTACACACCAAAAATCAATTTTCATGCAATATGACCCCAATGTCATATTTCCATGCATGAAACTCAAAAACACCGTGCCAAAACCCAAGAATTGAGATCAAGTCCGTCTCCAATTCTTTTGGCACACTCTATGGTCCATCTAGACCTCTAGGAGCACCCCCTCCCAAGGTCCATTCACCATATATCCCAATGGCTCCTAGAGCTCCCCCTTGAGCTCTTAGCCCTAGTCACCTCCCTAGGTGACTCAACCATCACTAAGCCACATCGGTGTTCCACCGGTGACTCTTGGCCTACAAACTTGATACTCTTAACCTTAGACACCTCATCTTTGGTTAAGTCATCCTTTTTCCCTTTAAATGGCATCCCCTTGCCATTTTTGGACTCCCCCTTCTTGCCATAATCATATGCCTTCCCGACATATCTCTTTTCCTTGGCATGGGAGACCTTAGATCGGTATCCTAGACCCGATCTATCATTGGTGCGGTTTAGGCCACCCAACACCATATCTAAACCCTTAGATCCAACCATGAATCTTTCTAGGGTTTTCTCTAAAGTATCAAGCCTTGCCCTTAAGACTTGATTTTTCCTTTTTAACCCTCTAACCTTGGATTCCATATGTCCACTTTGGACATTCCTAGACCTATCCATTTTCTTAGGCATTTGTCTCCCCTTCTTGGGGGCAATGCCTTGATCCTTAGGTACCCAAGTCTTAGGTCTATCATGATGCATGCTTTTCTTAGGGTTATGATCTACCTTGTTACCCTTAGTCCTATCATTGTACTTAAATCTATGATTATGCACAAATAAACAATTCTCATGAGTTCTAGCATGCATGGGTGGGTAATTAACATAATTCTTGAAATGTAAAGAAGAACTTGAAATCAAATTTCTTTTTAAACTAGGGTTAGAGGGTACCTCCCTTACCCCTGTAGTCCTTCCTTGTTGTGAGCTTCTTCTCTTCCTTCTTTCTTCTTTTTCCCATCTTCTTAGATTTTCCATCTTCTTTAGCTCACCTTTTCTAGGGCATTTATTGTGATAATGCCCTAGTTCTCCACATGTGAAGCATAGAATCTTCTTCCTTTTAGCTTGAGCTTCACCAATTCTACAACCCACATTAGCTTTAAAGGAATTTACAATGGGTTTAGGGTGTACCTCATTTTTCTTTCCTAGTGGGCACTTATCCTTGTAGTGCCTCTTTTCATTACACCCAAAGCACATGATGTGTTCCTTCTTCTTGGCTTTGGTGGAGGTGGAGGTTAGGTTGACTTCTTCTTCAACCTTGGATGAAGTGGATGCTTCCTCTTGTTCCGGCATGGTTGAGGGTCTCTCCTCCCCCTCAATTCTTGAAGTCGACACTTCATCTTCTTCTTCTTGAGCCATTTGACTTATCTCCTCGGGCTCTTGAACTTGTGTAGGGTTTTTATGGATTTCTTCTATCTTTTTCCATAGATCACATGCATCTTTATATACCCCTACACTACTCAAAACATGGTTAGGCAAAATATTAATCAATGTACTAATTATCTTCTCGTTTGCCCTAGAATAAGCTTGTTGCTCTTGAGTCCAATATCTAGGATGAAGCTTCTTTCCGTGCTTGTCCTTTGGAACTTCGAAGGGCTCTTCTATTACCATCATACACTCCCAATCCATGTCAAACCACGTCTTCATGCGCATCCTCCAATACCCGAAATCTTCATTGTCGTAGGGAGGCGGAGTGTAGATGTCATCCCCTAGTTTGTCTTTCATGGTTCTTCCCTCTAGCATGTGCTCCCTCGGCGGTTAGTCCGATCAAGAGCGGTCCTTCGCTCTGATACCAACTGAAGGATCGATGTGGGCGTGCAGAGGGGGGGGGGTGAATGCACTTTCTTTGATCGTTTGATCTCTACACAGATGTTAGCGCAGCGGAAATAATATGCAAAGACAATAACAATGCTAACAATACCAGATTTAGTTGGTATCCACCCCGGCCGGGTGACTAATCCAACAATCCATCGGTGGATCACTCCCCGGATAACCTCCGTCTATCACGTGTCGCTCCTTGTGGGTGGAGAAACCTCGCCACAACACCTCGGACACTATCTGGGCACAAAAGACTACTAACAGGCTTTACCCAAGCGAGTTTCATCAAGAAACTCAGCCACCACGACGTCCTCTTTAAATAGGACTTGGGGCTAATTTCTCGCTACCAGTCGACTGCCCCTAGGGCAGTCGACTGGTGCCAGCCAAATTCGACCGTTACACCCCAACGTTCGAATTTTAGCCAACTCACCAGCCACCTACCAGTCGACTGCCCCCAGGGCTGAGACTTTTCTGTGAGTTCCATCAGTCGACTGCCCCCAGGCCAGTCGACTGGTCTACTCACCCACCTAAGGTTACCCATCCTGAGTACATTCCACTCCGCAATCAAACCCTAAGATTTCCCGAGTACAATCACACTGCACTCGTACCCTCACGACTCGACTGACTCCTCCTCCGCAACCTTGACTGTTGCCTTCGCGCCCTCTTCATCTTCGGCCCTCGTCCCTCGGATGCGCACGCAAACCTCCAGTTTGCCTCCATGCCACCCTTCACGTACGCCTCGAAGTCCGCGCCCATCAGCTCATCATCCCTGCACTCCATGGTCCCTCAGATGTGCACGCCAGCCTCCAACTGGCCTCCATGCCATCCTTCACCGTACTGAGGCCGTCCAGTCAGGTCCATATGCGTAACCTGTACAACCTGCACACTCAACATACGCATATCAAATACACAAGGGTAAGCCTAACTTAAACCCATTGCCCAAATATCAAAACCCATGGTCACACCGGACCATCTTAGGGTCGATTGCTCCAACACTTCACATGGTAGTCTATATATAGATATGTCAGTGAAGTTCTTACCGCAGCTTAAGTGCGATGTTCCTTTGACTTGCGGTGTTCAAGTCATCTTGGTCATGGAGACTTATACTTTAACATCTTAAGCAAGCATCTCCAAGGAGGTGTGGACCCAGGATGGTTGGGTATAAGCCGAAGTGCCCGAAGATGTTTGAACAGCCTACAAAGGATTCACCACTCCTTGCGAGGAGATGTATACCCAAGGCCTATCGTCGGATTGTTACTCAAAGCCTCTGGCCAGAGCATAACATGTTTAGAGTATGAGTCTCTTATATACATGAGATAAATTAGAATCCAAAGGACGAGAGAACGGTACTTGGGCTAGGTGTGACGTAGTCAGCCTAGTGGGGACTGATACACATAGACCGTGTCCTGAACCAAGTGGGTATAAGATGGTGAAGGGAATGAGGCACGATTCATTAGAGCTGCTGAAGGGTTTCAGAATTATTTCTGAGGTCAACCGTTGATTTTTCGATTAATTGGGGGTCATGATGTACTACTAGGTGCCACTCATGATCCTTCTATAATTGGTTGATTATAGACGGCCAATGTAAATCGAAAGCCTATTTAATCACACGCACTACGAGTAATCCAAGGGATTTAAAACGAGTTGAAAATTAGATTTTCCGATCAAGAGAGATAAGTCGAATCTGAATTAATCAGAGGCGCAACGGAAGCTTAAAATGGCTAAGTCTTTTGAAGGCTTATTGGGTGAATTAAATGAGTTTAATTCGCGAGGGTTTGGCTTGATGTGGCCGGCCAAAGAGGGTGCCCACGCTCCTTGGTTTGGCCGGCCACCACTGTAGGTTTTGTGTGTTTAAGTGGCAGGCCACTTAAACACACAAAACCTACAGTGGTATCAGAGCCACGAGCGAAGCTTGTGCTCGTTTTGGTTTTTATTTTTTTTTGTATTAGATACAAAATTTAGATAATTTTATACTTCTGTAATTTTTCTAAATTTTAGGATTTTTGAGTATTTTTCCTCATAGAGGCAAAGCGACGAGTGCGAAGCACTTGTAGACTTTGCCACCGAGAAAAACTTCTCCGAAACGGCAAGTTTCGCCCAAATGGATTTTGGGACAGCGGGTAAAGGCGCTGTATAATCGCAAGAAGACACTCGTGAAGGTTATTTCACGAGTAGGGGTGCTGCCCCTAACCCCGCAAGGGGCCTTGTCTCGCGATTACGCTCGAACCCCGCTTACCGGGACCGCCGCGGAGTTGCGACTCGAAAAATTCTAAAAATCAGTAGAAAAATTATATAAAATCTGTAAAATTACATAATTTTGAATTATGTACAGTAGTGTGATGGTCATGGCCCAAAACCCAATTTTTAATAAGATTAAAATTGTGTTGTAATTCATAATACGGCCTGCGCGCCGGTTTTGTACATGTGCGTGTTGTATTTTGTTTGCGACCTGCGTGTCGGCTTTTAATATTTTATTTCTATTGTATTTCATATTTAGACTCGAATGTAACTCGAGTATAAAATTTGTAATGTACAAAAGTGAAGACGACGGAAATTCCGGAGAACTTGGACTCGGGAGAACTAGCCGACAACACCAAGACGGTCAAGAGGAAGCGCTTGGAGAAGCCGCTAGACCTAGGTTGACCATCGGATCCTCTCATTGGCTTGAGAGGGTCTTAGCAGGGCCATGACCAAGTCACTTATGTTTATTTTTATTATTGCTATGCTTGTGATGTATATGATGCATGATAATGTAGAATAGTAAAAATAAACTTAAGTGTATGAGATGCACAAGTAATGTGGGAACCACATTTTGATGTGCACTTAATACACATTTAGGGTTAAATTAGATTTCATAAATGC
This sequence comes from Boesenbergia rotunda, assembly GCA_024364735.1. Lineage (NCBI taxonomy): Eukaryota > Viridiplantae > Streptophyta > Magnoliopsida > Zingiberales > Zingiberaceae > Boesenbergia > Boesenbergia rotunda. The sequence continues at coordinate 51,232 of JAGFNQ010001616.1, forward strand.
CTAGATGTGATGCACATCCTCGATTAGATTAGATCTAAAATCGAATCAACTCGTAAACGCCTACCGGGTCCTGATACCCATCACTACCTCGATCATATGCGCTTGTCGATTCTGCCAAAGCAGAGCAACGCATTTAATCTTGGTAGGATGCGGAGGGACAACCTTGGTCCCGCCTATCACGGCTCGGGTTAGATCGAGCTCAATCAGATTGAGTAACTAGTTAACTCAATTGGATCGAGTAAAGCTATAGGCGTATTCCAATAGTTGGAAAGGGTAGGACAAAATCACCGTTTTAAATAGTCTTGAGCGATTTAGCCAAAGCTAACTCAAGATTATTCGTAAACGTTAAATCTTGATCCTATAAACAAGAGTTGCATAGAGATGTAATTGATAAATTAGTTATCTACCGATCATACTAAGTCTTGGGCGATTTAGCCAAAGCTAACTCAAGGCATAGTATGATGTGGATCTTATCCCATATAAATTATAGTAAATTGGTACGGATCTAGTAGTGTGGTTTGACCACTCGAATGACTTGATTCCACCAAAATTCCTATAATTTAGTGGGAGCATCATTTAATTAAAGGCCTAATTAGATGATTACTAGAATATGATATTTATTCTCTGCATTTATCTGTTGTAGATTGCCATGTCTTCAAACGCGAATACCCTCTCTCTGCGATCTGTCCTTGAGAAGGACAAGCTCACTGGAGCTAATTTCCTGGACTGGTACAGGAACTTGAGGATAGTCCTCAAACAGGAACGTAAGTTGTACGTTCTAGAGCAAGTAGTTCCTGAAGCACCACCACCCTCAGCCATCCGTAGCGTTAGAGATGCTCATCAGAAGCATCAAAACGACGCGTTAGACGAGTTGTGCCTAATGCTATGTTGCATGTCCTCTGAGCTTCAGAAGCAACACGAGAACATGAATGCTTACGATATGATTGGCCACCTCAAGCAATTATATCAAGGGCAGGCAAGGCATGAGAGGTTCGAAGTGACTCAGGCCCTCTTTTCATGCAAGATGAAAGAGGGAACCCCAGTAGGAACTCACGTACTCCAGATGATTAGGTACGTCGAGAACCTCGATAGACTAGGGTTTCCCTTGGGCCAAGAGCTTGCTACCGACCTGATTCTGCAATCGTTGCCGCCAGGTTACCATCAATTCGTCATGAATTACAACATGAACGAATTAGACAAACCACTTCCCGAGATACTCAACATGTTAAGAACTGCTGAGACTAATCTCACCAAGCCTAGTACCGTCCTGATGGTATAGAAGGGCAAAGGCAAGGGTAAGTGGAAGCCCAAAGGTAAGGGTAAGACCCAAACCAAGGGCAAAGCCAGCTCTGCAGCACTTAAACCCAAGGGTGGGGTGCAGAAGGATGCCACCTGTTTCCATTGCGGTGAGAAAGGGCATTGGAAAAGAAACTGCAAGATCTACCTGGAGGATCTTAAGAAGAAGAGAAGCGAGCCTTCTACTTCAGGTATATATGTTATAGAAGTCAACCTTTCTATTTCTACATCATGGGTATTAGATACTGGATGTGCTTCTCACATTTGTACTAATGTGCAGGGGCTGAGAAATAGCAGGGCATTGGCAAAGGGCGAGGTGGACCTACGAGTAGGCAATGGAGCACGAGTTGCTGCTATTGCTGTAGGAACTTATTTTCTATCTCTACCCTCTGGGCTTGTACTGGAACTAGATGATTGTTGTTATGTACCTGCACTTACTAAGAACATAATTTCTGTTTCTTGTCTAGACAAGAAAGGCTTCTCATTTATAATTAAGAACAAATGTTGTTCAGTCTATTTAAATGAAATGTTCTATTGTAGTGCAGATCTTACCAACGGACTCTACATTCTAGACTTAGAACGCCCTATCTATAATGTAAGTACCAAGAGGTTGAGATCAAATGAGTTGAACCCAACTTATCTCTAGCACTGTCGCTTAGGCCACATAAATGAGAGTCGCTTGTCCCAGCTCCATAAGGATGGATTCCTGGATTCATTTGATTTTGAATCATATGAGACATGCGAGTCATGCCTTCTAGGCAAGATGACTAAGACTCCCTTTAGTGGACATAGCGAGAGGGCAACAGATTTGTTAGGACTCATACATTCTGATGTATGTGGCCCTTTCAATGTTGCTGCTCGAGGTGGTTATAGATACTTCATCACATTTACTGATGATTTCAGTAGATATGGTTATGTGTACTTGATGACACATAAGTCTGAGTCCTTTGAAAAGTTCAAAGAATTCAGAAATGAAGTACAAAACCAACTCGGCAAGAGTATTAAAATACTTCGATCAGATCGAGGTGGAGAATACTTGAGCCATGAGTTTCGTGACTATTTAGCTGAGTGTGGGATTCTATCTCAACTCACTCCTCCTGGGACACCACAGTGGAATGGTGTATCCAAAAGGAGGAATCGTACCTTATTAGATATGGTACGATCTATGATGAGTCACGCAGATCTTCCTATATCCTTTTGGGGATATGCTCTAGACACGGCAGCGTTCACACTTAACCGTGTTCCATCAAAGGCAGTCATGAAGACACCATATATGATATGGACTGGGAGGAGTCCCAAGATGTCTTTCATGAGGGTTTGGGGTTGTGAGGCTTACGTACGACGTCAAGTCTCAGACAAACTGGGACCCAAATCTGATAAGTGTTATTTCATAGGGTATCCCAAGGAAACGAAGGGATACTACTTCTACATTCCTAGTCAGCACAAAGTGTTTGTTGCTAAGACTGGAGTCTTTCTAGAAAGGGACTTTGTTTCTAGAAAGACTAGTGGGAGTTCGTTTGATCTTGAAGAAGTTCAAGACAACGACCATAGCACTGAGCCCTTGATGGATACTGAACAGGAACCACAAGAAGTTGTAGATGAGATTGTTACACAAGAAGTTGAGTAACAACAACCTGTTCAGGTAGACCTACCTCTTCGCAGGTCTGATAGGGTACGTCGTCAGCCTGAGAGATATTCATTTCTCTTGCCTGACCATGATGACGTTATGATCATTGAGAATGAGCCTACCACCTATCAGGAAGCTGTGATGAGCCCAGATTCTGAGTCATGGCTGGAAGCCATGAAGATCCGAAATGGAATCCATGTACACTAACCAAGTTTGGACCTTGGTTGATCCACCTGAAGGGGTCAAACCCATTGGGTGTAAGTGAGTCTTTAAGAGAAAGCCTAACATGGATGGACTTACTCATACCTATAAGGGTAGACTGGTAGCTAAAGGTTTCAAGAAAATTCATGGTATTGACTATGATGAAACTTTTTCTCCAGTAGCGATGTTTAAGTCCATTCGGATCATGCTTGCTATTGCAGCCTACCACGATTATGAGATTTGGCAGATGGATGTCAAGACAGCGTTTCTGAATGGAAACCTCCTCGAGGATGTGTACATGACACAGCCTGAGGGTTTTGTAGATCCACAGCATACTGGCAGAGTATGCAAGCTGCATAGGGCCATTTATGGTCTAAAGCAAGCTTCTCGGAGCTGGAATCATCGATTCGATGATGCGATCAAATAGTTTGGTTTCATCAAGAACGAAGATGAACCTTGTGTCTACAAGATGGTTAGTGGGAGCACAGTAGTCTTCCTAGTCTTGTATGTGGATGACATACTACTCATTGGGAACAACATCCCTTCGCTATAGTCTGTGAAGACTTGGTTGGGGACTTGTTTCGCAATGAAGGACTTAGGTGAAGCAGCCTGCATTCTAGGCATTAAGATCTATAGAGATAGATCTAAGAGATTGCTTGGCCTAAGTCAGAGTACATACATCGATACGGTATTAACACCGTTTTGCCATGCAGAATTCCAAGAGAGGAATTCTGCCAATGTCACATGGTGTGAGTCTTTCGA
>JAGFNQ010001616.1:56447-80203 GCA_024364735.1 Boesenbergia rotunda
GATATTGAGCTTATTTGATTATAGTGAGTCTACTTGGAGATCAAGACATATAGATTGATTTGAGGATGACACGGTCTATGCCTCATGAAAGATCAATCTAGATATCGAGGATAGAAGGACGTTGTCACATATTGTGATGGTCACAATTATTAGTCACAATGGTGATGTTGGATCTCGACATTCTTGTAACTTGGGTAGCAATGATGTGTTGCTAGATACCTCTCATTGCTTATGTCCTTAAATAGGTTTAAGGGCATTGCCAACATTACAAGAACCTATAGGGTCACACACATAGAGCAATAGATGGAGAATAAGTCCATATGATGGACCGAGAGTAATAAAGTCAAAGTTTGACTTTGTCTAAATATGGAAAGTCCATAAATGGCAAGTTTGACTTGACTCAAATTAGACAACTTGAGTTGGACTCGAGTTTGATCCAAGTGTTGGATGAATCTAATCATGGGAGAATAATGAAGTCAAAGTTTGACTTTGGCTAAATATGGAAAGTCCATAAGAGGCAAGTTTGACTTGACTCAAGCCACATCACCTTGACTTGACCAAGTGATGACTTGGCATCATCATCAAGGCTAAGTAACCTCCCCATTTGAATTTTGAATTCAAATAGGAGTTACCTAAGGTGGTGGTCGGCCACTTAATGGCCATTAAGTGGCCGGCCACTTAAGTTCATATGTGGGTGTGTGATTGATTCCTCTCCTAACTTGGTTTTTGTTTTCGTTTTTGCTCTCCCTCTCCTCTGATCTTGCCGAGACCCCAAGGAGTGCTAGCACACTTTTGGGCTCTCCTCTCCACTCTCTTGCTTGTGTGGATACTTCTAGAGGGTTGCTACTTTGCATCCTTGAGATCCAACACCAACCGAGGAGCGAGCGGGAATTGCGGGGCACGCATCGAAGGTAGTTTTTTCTCTTCTCTAATAGATCTAGGTTGTAGATCGGTTTTTGAAGCATGTAAACGAGCACTCGTACATTTTGAAATGGTTTTCTTCGCTCGGATCCTTTCTATTGGGGCTTTCGGGGTTTCCGCGACGCGAAAAAACGGTTTTCGCAGCCCGAAAAACCCTACAGATTCTGGAGGGATAAGCGTTGACCGAGCTACGGATGAGGTTTCTCGGATCCGAAGGCACGTGTTAGGCGCCCCCGACATCCAGGGCGCCCCCAGGAGCACTATAAAAGGGGCTCGGCCCCAAGGCTTCAAGACATCAATCTTCCAACGCCTCTACGCTCTTCGTTCAAGAGCTCTACTCAGGAAAACTCCGATCTCGAGATTCTAGCGCCGACGACGACCCTCTGCACCGAAGTACAATCTACACCAGGCGTCGGTAACGAAAAGCATACGTGTTTAATTTCTGCAATAATTCTGTATCAAACTTTGTAACCTTTTGTGCAAATATAGAATTGCCCGCAGTAAACGGTTAAGGACCGTGGGCCTTGGAGTAGGAGTCGACCGCGACTCTGAACCAAGTAAAAGTACTTGTGTTCTTCTGGTGTATTTGTTTTTATTTCCGCTACGCATTCTCTTAGTTTTATCCGAAAACGTTTTCACGATATTTACCCCCCCCCCTCTATCGTGTTTCTCGATCCAACATACTACACATAGTTTTGTCAGCTAAGGGTTTTCAATTTATAAATTCAAATTTAAGGCTCATCGTGACACTCGTTGTGGGCACACATCACTCCTACATCTCAAAATGGCAATACTTACGTACTAATCATCAGTTCATCTCGTAAAGACTCTATCTGTACGACCATCTCTATGCTATCTCTATGCTAGAAGGAGTCTGAATAACGTGTATAATTTTTAGGAGTTGATAGATAAACAAATAATTAATTAATTAATCAGAATATGGAAATTAATGAAATTAACTAATTAAACAAAAAAAAATCTGGGTAGGTAATAATTGAACAATAATTACTAATTTAACTAAATTTGCAACTTACTAAAAACTAAACTTGCAAGATTAAACTTAACCAAATTTATGATAATTAACCTAACTAATATTGCATTAATATTGGAACTAATAAAAATATGTATGTAGATTCTTATAAATGATCTCTCTTCTAGAAAAAAAAAATTGATTAACGAGGTTTTTCTAACCTCAGGTGACCGATCCGGTCTCACGGAAGTTTTTCACCGACCGCTAGGGTAAATCGAGAAGCACTCATGGTGGGCGGTATAGAAGCCCAGCGTCCCAGAGTTTATGCCTCATTTGGAGGAAATATTCCTACAAATACACCATAGCTGGGGATTGAACCGCGGATGCCTTGATTAGTGACTAGTCGCCCTACCACTGCAACATAGCCCTGGAGGTGGAGAAAGCTTATAGAGGTGGAGAAAAATTTTAGCAAGAATCTAATTTAACCATTAAGAGTTTTAAAATGTACGACAACATAAGAAGAATTGAAATTATTAACACTAGGTTGCTTGAAGAGCCGGGTGCAATTTGTCAACAAAGAAAAGGAAAAAAGATGAGGTGGCAAAAGATGATTCACTCGTCATCAATGTCCTTGTCACCCATCCCAGGGAGAAAAGGAAAAAGATGAGCACTTGAATGTATTCAATGGAATGAAATATATGAAATTAGTGTCTCGAGCCTCCTTTTATAGAGCCTTGTCGAATGTTGACTTGCCATTCCATCGATCGACTGTAAACCTTTTTGGTCACCTGAAGTATGTTGACTTAGCTATAAACTTGATCCACTTCGTTCTTTGATTAGGATAACTCCCGGGACTTTGATCCCTTAGACTCCCTCCAGGCGCTTGGACTCCCACTAGGGGCTTGGAGCATGGTCAACTTCTATCCTTGACTATCTTCATCGGATTGTTGGATCGCACCTTCTCTAGTCTCCTAGACACTAAGGTCTCCTGGACCTCACTCTGGTCTCTTAGAAGTTCTTGACTAGATTAGTCAGAACATTGTTAGATCGTGTACGTCTTGCTAGAGGAGGTGAATAGCAATTTTCGATTCTTTCTTCCTACAAGGTTAGTTGCACAAGCGGAATATATTAAAACAAAACTAAACTAAACTAAAACAAGGAAGAAAGACACCGATGTACGTGGTTCGGAGATGATACTCCTACTCTACGGTTGCCCGTAAGGTGGGCGATCCCTAATCCGTCGGTGGATGATTCCCCGGAGCACCTCCGGCTAGATCGCGTAGCTCCTTGTGGGTGGAGAAACCTCTCCACAACTCTTGGACACTACCTGAGCACACCAGGCTACTAACTCACTCTATCCAAGCAAGTTTCGCCAAAGAACAGTAGCCTTAAACGAGCTCCTTTCAGGGGCAGTCGACTGGTCCCACTCAGATTCGATCGTTATAGCCAACGTTCGAATCCCCAGCCATTACCAGTCGACTGCTCCTGGAGCAGTCGACTGGTACCCTTTTAAGCCTAGGGTTCCCTTCTTGAGTACATTTCTCTCCGCACTCAAACCCTCCCGGCTTAGTCCCTGAGTACAAACACTCACACTCGGACCCTCACGACCTGGTCGACTCATCAATCCGTAGTCTCGATCTATTGCCTTCACGCCCTCTTCGTCTTCGGCTCCCATCCCTCGAATGCGCACACAAGCCTCCTGCTTGCCTCTATGCCATCCTTCACGCATGCCTCAAAGTCAGCATTCCTTGGCTCATCGTCTCTACCCATGGTCCCTCAGATGCGCACATAAGCCTCCAGCTTTCCTCCATGCCACCTTCACCTAAAGACATCCAACCAAGTCTATGTGTACCTGTACACCTGTATACTCACATACACATATTAATCGAACAGTAAACCCTAACTTAATCATATTGACCACACACATCAAAACCATGATCCTCCAGATCATACCCAGGCCGATTGCCCCAACAATCTTCTCCTTTTTGATGTGTGGCAATATGTTTAAATTAGGTAAACAAAAACAACAATAGCAATAGCAATTGAAAATTAAAGCATAACAAGCAAGAGGCAACCTCCCCCTTAACCTAGGCTTTCTCCCAATTTTCAATTCTCACCATAATCACAACTTTAAGTTCTACCCAACTTAACACCATAACACCAAGTTAAGTTCTACCCAACTTAACATCACATATTTTCTCATGTCAAGTTAAACCTAACTTAACACCCAAGTTCTCCCCCTTTGACACCATCAAAAAGATTGTCCCAAGCAACCCTACCCCTAGTGCCAAAAAGAACTCAACTTATTTCTGAAAAACCCCTCAGAAATCAATATATAGACTTACCAGTCGACTGTCCCTGGCCTCTGGTTTCCCTCTATTTTCCGTAACCTATAGAAATATCAGTCAACTGCCCCCAGGATAGTCGACTGATACATCCAATTCTGAAATTCCAGCCCAATTTCAGAAACCTCTAGAAAATTCTAGAAAATCCAGAAAAATCTAAAAGTTTGCAAGCACATTTGTTAGGATATACTCTACCCTAGAAAAATATAGTTTCATGAAAAATATCAAATGAGCTTGACTTTTGATACGAACTCGAATTTTCTCAAAAATGGTCATTTTGTATCAACTTTGAGATCTATCTATGAATCCATGTGTTTACCAAGGCTAACCATTACAATTTGACACATAGAATTGCCCTCAACTCCCCCTTTTTCCTTATAGATTTTTTATTTTACAAAACCTCCCCCTCTTTATTCTTAACCCGAGACATATATATACAAACCTCCCTTATGCCTTCATTTAGAAAGATCTTATCATTTAATATCAACCAATGAATTCAAGCAATTCAAACAATATGAAACCATGACATATGATTTCATAACATAGCATGAAGGCATAATCAAATGTATCATACATAAGCAAAGGTAGCACAAGGGCTAAAGCCCCGAAGTCATCAAATAATACATAGCCCAAAACAAGTGTTTGAGAGATAAATACACATCCAAACAAAATACTCTCAACACTAAACCACCAAATGAAGTCAGATCTACTGCATGTCATCGCCTGGAGGAGGAAGAGGAGGGGCCTGATATATGAGATGCAGCTGTTGTATCATCGCGTACATCTCATCCTGCTGCCGCTGGAACCCCTGGCAGAACTGTGTGATGCCGCGAACCTCCTCCTGCATGGCAGTCTGTGTCTCTTGGAAGCCCCTCTGCTACTGCTGAAAGCCATGGAAGTCCTCTCGAAGGTCGCGAACCTCAGACCGGAGCTGGGAGAACTCCTCTTATGTAACTCTATCAGCAGGCTCCTCATCTAAACTGGAGGACTCAGGATGCTGCCTCTAAACAATCTCCCCCTGCCTACACTCGATCCCTGCCAAGGATAACTAGCGTGTGCCAATCTGATCATAGTCCTTTGACAGGTGACGGACCTGACCGCTAGTCGTACGTATACCCCTAGACTGGAAGAACTCGGTCAGGACATGGCAGAAAGGCATGTAAATCTTCCCATTCACACTATGGGAAAAATGACAGATAGATGTGAACACATGCAGGGAGACATCAATATCTAGGCTCCTCTCAAGCGCGTACATCATCACCAAGTGTGATAGTCGAATCCGTGCCCGCCCCTTGGTGACAATGGGTAGTATGCACTCTATGACAATTTTATACAGAACATGACTAAATGGACTCATGTTTTTAGCATCAAAAATATGCTCTGAAATACTATGATGTCGTCCAAAATAATGCATGTGGATCTGATCAATAGTGATATCAGGAAAAGAAAGAGGCTCAACAACCTTTGGAAAATATGTGACCATATTATTAGACGCTCTACACCCCCAAAAACATACCTAAAACAGTGGGCGAGAAGGGGATGGTGACTCCTGCTATCATGGACTCATAGAGGTCATTATTAGGATCAATGCAGGTGAGGTTTGCGTAGAATTCTTTACACAGGTCTGGGTTAATGTCATGCTGACAGTATACTAACTGCTCTACCCCAAAATGAGTGATCATCTCAGCAATTTGTGGGGTCTTTTCTTGAAAATAAGCCCTATTTAGGTATCTACAATTCATCAACATGAATTCATTCTCGGTGAATCGTTGTAGACACTCATTAGACTAGAATTGAGGTGCATTCGGGTCTACCTGACCTTGTTGGGATGAACCCTCCCCCCTAGACCTTTTAGAAGCCAACCTAACATATGATATGTAAATACATGTCCCATAATATCCCACAACAAGATAGAACAAGAAAACCAAGTAAAATAGGTCAAGTTTGCTCCAAATCATGATTTAGATGGGAAAAATTAAACTTTACAAAGTGTAACTTTTTTCCCAATATTTTCATGATGAAGTTTGATGAAAATCGGTTTGAAGGGAGGAGCTTTACAAACCCTAGTTGTAGATCCGAGGTAGGAGAAGGCTAAAGAACCGTTTCTAGAGCTTGGGAGGACCTTAGAATAGGAGAGAAGGTTGGGGAGAAGAAGTGTTCACAGGGGGTGGCATGCAAAACCCTAGGTTATGGCCACCCCGTGCGGTCTGTTTCTACTTAAAACCCATGGATCAGTCGAGCAGTCAACTGGGAAAATGACCAGAAGGTTTCCTAGGTGGGATTAGTCGACTGCTCCTGGAGCAGTCGACTGGTAAACCGAACAGAAGGTTCCCTGGTGAAATTAGTCGACTGGCTCTGAGCCAGTCGACTGATACATTAATTTTAGTATCCCAGTCTTAAATTCAGAAATGCCTAATTAATTCCAAAAATCTCCAAAAAATCTGAAATTTCATGGAGAGATTTTTGAAGCCTATGTCTACTTGGGAAAAATATGTTTTCAAACAAACCTACTCCGTATCATTTAAACTCATCCAAAAGTTCTAATTTTGGCCTCTCCTTGATGTATCTTCTCATACCTGATCATAATTCATTTCTAGCACAGTGTTATATGCCATTTACACATTAAAATCAATTTTCTCCCAATATGATTCTATTTCCCTCTTTTTCTCCATGAAACTCCTTTTAATGTCTCAATTCCCTAGGATTAAGACTCACCTTAGTCTTCTAACCCCTTTGCCACATTTCATAATTCATCTAATCTCTTAGGAGAAAACCTCCTGAGATCCATTGACCATGGATCCCATTTTAGTTTCTAGAGCTCTCCCTTGAGCTCTTAGCCCTAGTTACCATCCTAGGTGACTCACTCACAATTGCAAGACCACACTGGTGTGATGGAGCGGGTTGGTCCGGCTAGAGGGGTGAATAGACGGAAATAAAAAATGAAATGGAAGGCACTCGTCTTTAAAAAAAACTTGGTCACAACTAAGAACGTTGCTTCCAAGGCAGTGGGCGCTCAATTAAAATCTCCTTGTGGCGGAGAAGCCTTACAACAAAAGCACGCTAGACTTTAGAGAGAATTACAAGAATGAATTGAATGATGGAAAAAGCAAAACCTCTAAGTCTATTTATAGCCTAAGAGAATAAATCTGGATTGTTGATTGTTGATGACTTTTCTCTTGGTCGTTGATTCATGGATGTAATCTGGATGGTTGATCTTGGATGGGATTAAACTGCATCCATTGGATTTGATTAAAGGATAATGTAACATTATCTTTTAAGAAATAAAGTTTAATTAAAACTTTATCTTTCCTCGAGATGGCTGTTGGAATCTCCATGTCGTTGTTGTAATCTCTAAGTAGTAATATTGGCAATATTTTATTGCCATCGCTCTTTATCCCAAATGGTAAGTGGGTTAGCGTGTGTTGTTGAGGTCTCTAGTTCAATCCTTCTTGGCACCAAATAATTTTCTCTTTTCTTTTGGGCGCTTGGACCAGTCTTTTTGATTCTTCGTGTTCTGGGTGATTTTCGGCCAACCGGAGTTAGGCTCACCCGAACCCGACTTCGGCCTTTCGCCCCTCGAGCGTCCTTCCTCCCGGCTTCTTGTCCCTCGGACACCGCACGCGTCCTTCTCACTCCACCGACGTACTCTTCCGCAGCTTCCGTGTCCCTCGGATTGTACCAAGCCCATCGGCTCAGTTCCCCGCGCAATCCTTCTCGTCCGCTGCGTCTTACACTCGACTTCCTCCGTACCTAAGTTCCTGCACACTTAGCAGAGGGATTAAAACCAACAGGACCTAACCTAACTTGGTTGATCGCATCAAAACCAACCGGGGCACCAACAATCTCCCCCTTTTTTGATGTGCATCAACCCAAGTTTAGTTAGGGATAAACAACAAACAATAATAATATTGTAACAGAATTAAGCATATAAAAAAATAAAAAAAATTTGCAATCATATACATAACCTCCCCCGAACATAAACTACTCTCCCCCTTTGATCACAGCAAAAATGGGACCAAAAAAAATAGGGAAGGGAAAATATAAAATTAATTTTCTCTACTAAACTCAGAACAAAATAATCTCTTAAAAACATTTGATAATACAACAAATGATAAGGACATAAAGGGAAAAATATATTAGTCAATTTTGTTTTTTATAAATACCAAAAAATTAATTCAATATTGATTTTGGGACCCAGAATAAATTTTCATCTACGGGGTTAATAAAAAACTTTGGAGGAATATAATTTCTAGGAATTTTCCTAATCTAGCCCTTATGATTTTTAACATACCAATTCAGATTTTTAGGATAAAAATTCTTTTTAATTCTTAAACATGCAATATCATTTTCTAATTTCTCCACTAGATTCTTCAAATTTTCATTTTCTATTTTTAGTTGGTCGGATAGAACAGATGAGCATACAGTGCCAAATCTTTCTTTTAACTCAGAGTTTTCTATCTCCAATTTATTCATCGACTTAAGCATGGATTTTATTACCCAGTAGATTCGAGCAGGTGGAAGTAGACATACCTCACTTACTGGGTCGATTTCGAAGTTAGGACCTTCCTCTTCATTGCTGCTTTCTCCCGAGGTGCTTTCTTCATTTTTGTCTTGGTGGCTTGCCATCAATGCATGTCCGACGAACTCTTCGACTTCCGATTCATCTGACGAGGTCTCGTCCCAGGTGGCTTTTAGTGCCTTTTTCTTCTTTGGCTGGTTCTTGAGTTTAGGGCACTGATCTTTCAGGTGTCCCTCCTCATTGCAGTTGTAGCATCGGACCGTTCATTTTTTCTTTCTCTGCACCTTTTTCGAGCAGTTAGTATTAATGATTTTACATAATTTTTTTACTGCTAGTGCTGTTTCTTCATCATCCGCTGAAGATTCTTCGTCGAGTTGGATCTTCCTTGTGTTTAGCGCAATGTTGTCAGCTTTCCTGTTCTTTTCTACAAAACGAGATTCGTGAAGTTCCAAAGTAGAAAATAACTGTTCTAACGTACTTATTTCTAGATCTTTTGAAATATAATACGCATCGATTACTAAGGTCCACTCCAGGGTTCTCAAAAATACATTTAGATCGTACCTTTGAGCATTGCGGTTGGTTACCTTTTCTCCGAGATTTTCGAGGCTTGTGATTAGTTCTTTTACCTTTGCATGTAATCTCGCAACAGATTCTCCGTCTTCCATTGGTAGATTGGTTAGTCGGCTTCGAAGAACATCTCGTCGCGTAAGTTTTGCCTTCGAGGTTCCTTCGTGCAGTTCCAAGAATTTTTCCCAAAGTTCCTTCGTCGATTCGTACTTACCGATCCGGTTCACATCTTGCTCTGGGAGGACGGTCAGCAGATGAAATTCTGCCTTTCCGTTTGCTACAACACCAACTTGTTCCTTCTTGTTCCAAGAATCAGGATCCTTGATCTTTCCTTCATTGTCTTTGGGAGCTGCATAGCTATTTTTCATAATAATTAATAATTAATAATTCATAATCCATAGTAAAAAAACCTGCATCTTCCGTTTCCATGCCGCGAACTCCCCCTCAAACTTAGGCGGGTATATCGCTAGTCCAACCATCTTAAAATTTGTTGCAGTTGGCGGTTAGTTCTTTTGCGGTGGCCTGGCTCTGATACCACTTGATGGAGCGGGTTGGTCCGGCTAGAGTAGGGTGAATAGACGGAAACAAAATATGAAATGGAAGGCACTCGTCTTTAAAAAAAAACTTGGTCGCAACTAAGAACGTTGCTTCCAAGGCAGTGGACGCTCAATTAAAATCTCCTTGTGGTGGAGAAGCCTTACAACAAAAGCACGCTAGACTTTAGATAGAATTACAAGAATGAATTGAATGATGGAAAAAAAAAAAGCAAAACCTCTAAGTCTATTTATAGCCTAAGAGAATAAATCTGGATTGTTGATTGTTGGTGACTTTTCTCTTGGCCGTTGATCCATGGATGTAATCTGGATGGTTGATCTTGGATGGGATTAAACTGTATCCATTGGATTTGATTAAAGGATAATGTAATATTATCTTTTGAAGAAATAAAGTTTAATTAAAACTTTATCTTTCCTCGAGATGGCTCGAGATGGCTGTTGGAATCTCCATGTCGCTGTTGTAATCTCTAAGTAGTAATATCGGCAACATTTTATTGCCATTGCTCTTTATCCCAAATGGTAAGTGGGTTAGCGTGTGTTGTTGAGGTCTCGAGTTCGATCCTTCTTGGACCAAATAATTTTCTCTTTTCTTTTGGGCGCTTGGACCAATCTTTTTGATTCTTCGTCTTCTGGGTGATTTCTGGTCAACCGGAGTTAGGCTCACCCGAACCCGACTTTGGCCTTTCGCCCCTCGAGCGTCCTTCCTCCCGGCTTCTCATCCCTCGAACACCGTGCGCGTCCTTCTCGCTCCACCGACGTACTCTTCCGCAGCTTCCGCATCCCTCGGATTGTAGCGAGCCCGTCGGCTCACTTCCCCGCGCAATCCTTCTCGTCCGCTGCGTCTTACGCTCGACTTCCTCTGTACCTAAGTTCCTGCACACTTAACAAAGGGATTAAAACCAACAGGACCTATCCTAACTTGGTTGATCGCATCAAAACCAACTGGGGCACCAACACGGTGTTCCTCTGGTGCTTCTTGACCTTCAACTCTTACTCTCTTAACTTTCCATACCTTGTCCTTGGTTGACTTTTTCTTTTCTCCTCTAAATGGCTTTTCTTTGCCTTTTTTGACCTTCCCTCTACCATAGTCATAGGGCATTCTTGAATATGACTTTTTACTAACATTCGACTCCTTAGAATGGTATCCTAGTCCCGGTCTACCATTTCTAGGGTGTTGATCATTTTGTATCATACCTAACCCCTTGAATCCTCTAATGAGTCTATCTAGGTTCTTTTCTAATTTATCAAGTTTTGTCCTCAAAACTTGATTCTCCTTTTCTAAATTTTTAACCTTAGTATCATCATGCCTATTTTGATCATTCCTAGATCTACTCATTTTCCTAGGCATGTGTCTCCCTTTCTTATGGTTGATGCCTTGATCCTCAGGTCTAGAAACCCTAGATTTATCATGAAACATAGGTTCTTTGGTATTTTGGCAAGCAATAGTATTTCTATTTCTATCATGATATTTAAAGCCACAAGTACGCATGAGCAAGTAATCATTATTATCTCTAGCATTCATAAAAGCATTTGGAGCATAAGTAAAGTTAGGGATTACCTCCCTTACCCTTGTAGCTCCCCCTTGATGTGAGCTCCTTTTCCTTTCTTCTTTTTCCCAACTTCTTAAGTGCTCCATCTTCTTTAGCTCTCCTTTTCTTGGACATTGAGTGTGGTAATGTCCTAGCTCCCCGCAAGTATAGCACCTAATGTGCTTCTTTTCTTTCTTTTCCCTACAATCCACATTAGATTTAAAATGAATTGAGTTAGATTTAGGGATTACCTTCTTTTTACCTAATGGGCACTTGTCCTTGTAGTGTCCCTTCTTGTTGCATCCAAAGCATATGATGTGCTTTTTTGATTTGGCTTTAGTGGAGGTTGGAGCTTTTTCTTGCTCTTGTATGGATGATGGTCTCTCCTCCCCCTCAATTCTTGAATTTGACACCTCCTCTTCTTCTCTTGATGAGGTGGATGATCTTTCACTTAATTCTTCCACTTCACTTGATGAGATAAGCAATTCTTCTTTCTTTTGGTCTTCTTGGACCATTTGACTTATTTCTCTGGACTTTTCAACCATTTGAGCTTGTGTAGGGTTCTTATGAAATTCTTCCAACTTGTTTCACAACTCATGTACACTTTTATATTCACCTACACCACATAAAATATTATTAGGCAAAATATTTACTAATATACCAATTACCTTCTCATTTGTCCTAGATTATTCTTGTTGCTCCTTAGTCCAATATTTAGGTCAGAGCTTCTCTTCGTGCTTGTCTCTTGGAATTTCGAATGGTTCCTCTATTGTCATCACACACTCCCAATCCATTCCAAGCCAAGTCTTCATCATTTTCCTCCAATATCCAAAATCTTCATGGTCATAGGAGGGTGGTGTGTTGATATCATCCCCTAGCTTATTTTCCATCATTTTTCCCTCTAGCTTTCTTGCTCCCTCGGCGGTTAGTCCGTATATGAGCGCACCATGCTCTGATACTACTTGTTAGATCGTGTACGTCTTGCTAGAGGGGGTGAATATCAATTTTCAATTCTTTCTTCCTTCAAGGTTAGTTGCGCAAGCAGAATATACTAAAACAAAACTAAACTAAACTAAAACAAGGAAGAAACATACCGATGTACGTGGTTCGGAGATGATACTCCTACTCCACGGCTGCCCGTAAGGTGGGTGATCCCTAATCCGTTGGTGGATGATTCCCCGGAGCACCTCCAGCTAGATCGCGTAGCTCCTTGTGGGTGGAGAAACCACTCCACAACTCTTGGACACTACCTGAGCACACCATGCTACTAACTCACTCTATCCAAGCATGTTTTGCCAAAGAATAGTAGCATTAAATGAGCTCCTTTAAATAGTGCTCGAGTAGTAAATGGTCGCTACCAGTCAACTGCCCCTGGGGCAGTCGATTGGTCCCACTCAGATTCGACCGTTATAGCCAACGTTCGAATCCCCAGCCATTACCAGTCGACTGCTCCTGGAGCAGTCGACTGGTCCCCTTCTAAGCCTAGGGTTCCCTTCCTGAGTATATTTCTCTCCGCACTCAAACCCTCCCGGCTTAGTCCCTGAGTACAAACACTCACACTCGGACCCTCATGACCTGGTCGACTCTTCAATCCGCAGTCTCGATCTATTGCCTTCACACCCTCTTCGTCTTCGACTCCCGTCCCTCGGATGCGCACACAAGCCTCCAGCTTGCCTCCATGTCATCCTTCACGCATGCCTTGAAGTCTGCATCCCTCAGCTCATCGTCTCTGCCCATAGTCCCTCGGATACACCAGCTTGCCTCCATGCCACCCTTCACCTGAAGACATTCAACCAAGTCTATGTATACCTGTACACCTGTACACTCACATACACATATTAGTCCAACAACAAACCCTAACTTAATCATATTGACCACACACATCAAAATCATGATCCTCCAGATCATACCAGGGCTGATTACCCCAACAAGCATATCTCCATTTGATCACTCGAACACTTTCCGATCACTTGGAACACTAAACAACATCCTGCGATATGATGTTAGTGCATAAAATGTACTAACATGGTTTGTAGATTTCAAACAATACTTGTTTCTTGAAGCTCACCTTACCTTGCCTGGTATCTCCAAGACTTATCGTTGTCAAGTGTTTAGCTCTCAACTAACCCACCGAGACTTCCACCTCTAATACCCACTAGGACTTCCACTGCCATTGCCTAGTACCATACTAGCACTTTTACTACTTGGTACCTACCAAATCTTTTAATATCATTGCCTAGTACCCTACTAGGACTTTCACTGTTGGATACCTTCCAAGTTTTCTACTACCTAGCTCCCTATTAGGGCTTTCCACTCTCTGTTTGGTTTTTTATGACTAACCAACCAATACTTTTGTTTTCCATCGAGTTACATACACTTGCACTTGACACACACGTCAAATCAAAATACAATCTAACTTTAAATCGACTATATATCAAAATATAAATTTGTTGTGGTGCTCCCTACACCAACACCTTGTATACAATTCACTCTTTAGTGCAATTAACCTTCAGAGTTTTGATGTTTATTTAAAAATATATTTAATAGAGTCTGAGCAAGGTTGACTTAGTTATGTGAGAAGTATAGTCAGGTCAAGGTTGACTAGTTGACTACCAAAGGGAAAACCCAAGTAGGTCAAGGGTGATTAGATCCTTAGGAAAAGAAAAATCCTAAGGGAGTAAACCTTAGATTATGAGAATGCTACGAGAAGATAACTCCAAGTAAAGGGAAAATCCTAGGGCAGCAAACCCTAGGTAGTTAAAAGTTTTGGAGGAGTGAACTCTAAGCAAGTATGATTAGTAGGTTAGGTTTCTGTTTGGCGAGTGGTCGACCGAACTAGCAAATTTTGGTAAACCTAAGTATAGTGTTGCTAACACAATTCTTCATTACATTATTGCTATTTACTTAGTAAAAGTATTAAATTACTTCGATCCGATTAAGGTAGTGAATGCTTAAGTTAAGAGTTTCGAGATTATCTCAAGGACAATAAAATATTATTTCAATGGACTCCGCCTTATATGTCACAACATAATGGTGTATCTGAAAGGCAAAACTAAACCCCGTTGGATATAGTTAGGTCAATGATGAATTATGCGAGTCTTCCCAAATTATTTTGAGGTTATGCACTTAAGACAACTATTTACTTGCCAAACAGAGTCCCGACTAAAGCACTCTCTACTACTTTATTCGAGAAAATATGTAGGATCATTGCACATGAGAGGGGGAGGGGGGGTGAATCACATGCATTTTAAAAATAAACGTTGCTTGTTCGAAGTCATAAAAACGTGAGCGAGTGTAGCGGAAAATAACGAAAAAGAAATCATGCGAACATGGTTCGGTTTTTCTTGCTTCGGAGCCTTCGGTGACTCCTACTGCAAGCCCTAAGTCCCTTGAACCTTTTCGACAGGAAATCCACTAATACCCTCTACCAGTAAACTCCTAGTAGAGTAATCGAATACAAAAGATGAGTAGGAAGTGTAATAACCCACACTTCTTATAAGCAATAATGAATTAAATACAGAATTTAAAGTATTACCAACACGGAAGTAGAATCTCGGTCGAGCTCGTATGTTGGTGTCTATCTTCTGGCAGTGGTCGATCGTAATCAAGTCATAGTAGAAGCTGCTGCACGAAGACGGAATAGCAGAAGGCTTGGAGTAGCTTGAAAAATGAGTTGTGTACGAAAGACACCTCAAACTACCCTTTTATAGAGCATCTAAGGGGCCTTAGTTCCCAACGGAGGCGCCTCACTTCCAAGGCTTATCCGATCCACAAACTATGCATTTTATCCTCTTGAAGGTGCCTCAAGTCTGATTTGAGGTGCCTCAGTTTTGCAGTTTGACACAGTAATCTTCCGGAGGCCATAACTATTGATTTTGAAATCGGAATCAGACTCTGTCAGCGGCCACGCATCCAGAATTTGATGATCTACGTATGTCTCTGCAACATAAAGTTAGAAATATATATATATATATATATATATATATATATATATATATATATATATATGATTAGTTTATAGATGTTTATGACATAGATCCTATCTTCTCAAGACCAAAATCTAGTCAAGGTCTCAACTTAGATTTCCAAAATGACTCTAAGCTGGACCATGCCTACGGTCCCACCTAGGACTCATCATCATCAAAATTTGCTCCTCTAATAACTTACCTCACTTACCTTATGCAGATCTACTTAGCCCTTTAACCCATCAAGATTTTTGTCAAGTCTCCACCAACTTGGACTTCGGCCAATTGTCGACCCCGTGGACCCAACTGGATTTTTGCCAAGACTCCACCACCGTAGACTTTTACTATGACTCTACCACCCTAGACTTCAGCCAGTAGTCAACCTCTCAGACCCAACTGGACTTTTGCCAAGACTCCACCACCTTGGACTTTTTGCCAGGACTCCACCACCCTAGACTTCGACCTGGTGTCAGGTTGTAAACTTTTCAATCATGTACACTCGGTAACAAGGTTAGAAAATAACATGCCTAACTTTATCCTATTTGTTATTCATCAAAATCTGAGTTTGACTATTAGTGCAAACTGTACCAACAATCTCCTTCTTTTTGATGCAATGAAAATCCATGTTAAAGTTAGAAAAAAAAAGTAGACAACATAATAAAAGCAATGCAAAGAAGACAACTTTTCAACGTAATTAATATAAAAGAAATGAACATGCTATTTTTCTAGTCCTTTACCCCTATTATCCCCCTTTGTCATTTATCAAAAAATATTGATAATAATAAAATACAAGCATCATCTAAGGGAATAAAAATAATCAAAAAGGAGACTAAGACTAATACTTGTATTAAGGGAAGACTTATGAAAATTTAGTTTTAAAATATGATTATTCAAAACCTTGATAACATTTAAAGAATGACGGTAAATATAAAATAATTGGAAATATATTTAGAAAAAATAGTTGTAAGAAGAATATTTTCAAGTCAAGTTTGGTAAAAGTAGCTTAAGTATCCAAAATTTTCAAATTTCCATTATTTTCTTAGGGACTACTGTGAAGGTACTTTTCCAAAAGATATGTGCTATTGAAAATCAAAAATTATTTTACAAATAATGTAATTTCTTATTTTTCAAAGATAATAATATTATACTTTGATTGATCACTTTTTAAAAACAATAGAAAGGCAAGTATTTTTAAGGTAAAATAGTTTCTAGTCAAAATACTTAACAGAAGATTATCATTGAAAGATAACTTTAAAATGAGTTTTCTAAAATATCTTAAGAACCTTAAACAACCATTTTTAAATTTATTAAAATAGTTTTCCAAAATATATCTTAAAATTGTTTATAAGATACCTTAAGTATTTTTCAAAAACTAGCTTTTAAAATTAGTTTATAAGTATAAACAGGATTTCAAAAAATTAGTTTATAAGTATAAACAGGATTTAAAAAATATATTTTCAAAAATGCATAATTTCAAAAATGTATGTTAAAGTAGGATTCAAAAAGAAATTTTATGAAGAAAATCCAAAAATTATGATTGAATTTTAAAAACTAATTATTTCCAAAACCACTGAGATAATTTCCAAAACATATTTTTCAAAGCATATTTTGAAAAGACGAAAATTTCAATAAGGAAATTTTCTAGAGGAGATTTTAATAAGGAAAATAAACTCTAGTATTAATGCTCCCCCTGAACCCATCAAAGTTCTTGAATGCAAAGTAAGCAATACACGCCTAGTCTATCACACATATGCAGTTAAATATACTGGGGTAAAGAATCAAATCTATGTAAGTCACATTTTGAAATGCATAACCCAACCCACATATAGAAGCATTATTTGGCTAGCACACTTTAAGGTTAAGAGTTGAAATTTTGCGAGCCCAATTTAAACTAGAACGAGGTAATTTTTCAAAACAATTTCAAAATAAGATTGTTATATTTTTAAAGAACATATATTTTTTTTCAAAGATAAAATCATTTTCAAAGATTAGGTATAGAATGAAATAATTTTCAAACAATGTCAATGCCAAATAAAATTTCAAAATGCCTATCTTCAAAAATCTATGTCCAATAAAAATACATTCAAAAATTTATTTAAAGGTTATAGAAAGGATAATCATTTTTTAAAACTACTAAGATAATTTTTCAAAAGTAGCTTAAAAAAATTCCAAAACATAAAGAAAATTTCAATAAGTTTTTCAAAAGGATATTTTTAATAAAGAAAAATTACTTTCAGTCTTAATGCAAGAGCTTTTCACAAATATGCATTAAAGATTTACAGTATTTTTCAATGCTAAATTTTCAAAAATAATTTTGTAAGTATAAAAATAATTTTTCAAGAAGGATTAACTGATAAAAAATATTTTTAAAAGATTAACTTTTCAAATGACTTTTCAAAGATATGCAAAGGAACATGTTGATCTTTCAATTAGGACTTTTTTTTAACCTGACATATCCTTAAAATTCCTTGTTAATCGTAAGTTAAATTTCCTATTGTGTCTTAGGAATATCCAAATCAAAACAACACTTAAAATATTTATCAAAACTCTAAAAAAAAATTTTGGAGGTTTGAAAAAAATATTTTCAAAGACATGTTTAAGAATTTTTCTTTTCATTCATACTTTCCAAAACTATGTAAATTTTAAAAAAAATCTTTTCTAAGGCATATTTTCAAAGAAGTTTTGAGATAATCTTTCAAAGATACTTTTCAAAATTATTTTTTATTATTAAAAAAATCTTTATTTTCAAGAGCATTTTCAATTTTAAAAAGATATTTATAAAAGAAATCCGAAATTAATTTCTTCAATAGATGATATTGAAATTTTAAAAGAACTATAGACAAATTTTCAAGAAGTAGTTTCAAAGTAAACAAACATTTTCAAAATCATTTTTTAAAATATTTCAACCCTCCCCCTTAATCTGACATTCTTCTAGTTATCCTTGTTAGCTACAAGGACCTATACCTATGTGTCTAAGGGAGTTTGGTAAGACTTATATTTAGAAAATACATTAACTAAAATATTATTGAAAATTCTCAATTCAATTTCCTAGTATCACACTCACTCTAATAGTTCAAACAAGGCAATCCTATGTGTTTAGAGAGACATTTTATTTTATCAAGTACAATTATCATCAAGTTAAAGTGTGACTCAAAATGGGATTTGCATAAACTAAAATTTGAGATTTTAATTAATGTTTTAATTGAAATTTAAGGCAAGAATTAAGTTAAATATTTTTTTATAAACTTTATCAAGTTTTAAGCATTTTGAATTAACATAATTAATTAAAATTAAAATTGAGGATTAACTTTTAAAATTTAAAGTTGGAAAATTAAAACATTAAAATTAATTAAAGATTCAAACTTAAGTTCTAAAAGATGATTAAAGTTAATATCAAAGTTAAAAACTTTAGAACGATTTAAATTTTGAAATTCATTAAGATTGAAAAAGTTGATATTTAAAAATTAAGATTAAAAATCAATTAAAGTTGAAAATAAAAGATTTAATTTAAGCTTTGAAAATTAATTAAGTTTAAAATCATGATTTTAATTAAAGTTTAAAAATCACTTAAAGTTGTCATAAATGTTGAATGTTTAAAATTAAAGTTTTAGAGTTGAAGACAAATTGATTAAAGTAAAATTTTAATGAAGGTTAAAATTGAATTAAAGTAAAATTTTACTTTGGGTTAAGGTTTGGATTAAGGTAAAATTTTAATTTGGGTTAAGTTTTGAATTAAGGTTGAAGTAAACAAGAATTTAAATTTTGTTATCCTTAATCATCTCACCTAGTCTAAAGTTATCAACCAAGGTAATCCTATAATTTTGTGAGATGAATTGAATTGATTTAGAAAAGATAATTTGACCTTGTGTTAGATTCAAGCTTAATAAGTAGTAATTTAAAAGTACATTTCAATAATCGACTTCTAGGTCTTGGCGAGGCAGAGGGGCTTTTTTGAGTAACGGAGCAATAACCCTTTCGTAGACAAAGCCTTTTAAAAAAATTATACTTTCACCTTACTCTTTGAAAAACCCTGGTCTAACTTGTCTAGGATGTGGCGAGGTAACTTCAACTAGTTCCACCGAGCTAAAAAGACCAAATAAGGTACATCTTGTTGGTGCCGGATGTAACGCCCCAAAATTTCCATTTTTAGTTCTTAAAGTCCTTAGAATTATTTAGAAATGGTTTAGAAATGTTCTAGATATTTTTAGGAATTTTTAGAGTATTTTTATGGAATTTTCCGAGTCCGTTTGGTATTTTTGGAAAAAGAAAAAGAAAAAAAGGGGAAAAATGGAAAAACCAATTAAGTGCAGCGGGTGGATCGAACCCACGACCACCGCGAGACCACACAAGCGCGCAACCGGCTGGGCTAGGGTATCAAGCATAGAAAAAGAAGGAGAGACATGTATTTAAGTTGTAGTTAGGTCAATCCGCCCCATAAGTATAAATAGGTAATTAAAGAGAGAAGTTTTATTTTCTCTCAAACCCTCTCCCTCTCCCAAGGTTGCGCCGACCCCTCTCCCTCTCCTCTCCTGTGCGCACGCCACACCAAGCCTAGAGGGCCGGCCAAGGCTTTTCTCCAAGAGATAATCTTATATTCGGGATCCCCGCGACGAGAGGAACGCGTAGGCGCGAAGAATTTTCCGAGATCTCAAGTTTCTTCCGAGCTCTAGACGTTAATCTTGGTTGTAAGTCCAAGATATCAATGTAAGTACTGCTCACCTGCAGTAAGAGGTGGTTTTTCCGCGAGAATTTCCTTTAAAAGTTTTTAAAAGAGATATTTCCTTTTTGTTTGAGTTTTTGCATGTGATCTTAGTTCATTATATGCTTATATATGTTGATTAATACCCTATGTGAGGTTAGGTTCCAAGAAAAGCTATGAGAAAAGAAAAGAAAAGATAAAGATAAGAAAAGAAAAGGCCAAGGCCTTAAGAAATCCCCAAAAGTCAAGACTTAGGGATTTTAGCACGCAAGGTGCTCCAGAAAATGCCAAGGCATTTACAGATAAGAAAGAAAAGAAAGAAAACTATTTTATTTTATAAGGCTAGTACCCGGCGTCCAAGGGCGTCGTTAAAGAAATCCAGGTGTCCAATTCCAAGGTCTTGGCCCTGGTAGACCAAGGTCTGCTCTATTAGGATTGGTGGCTCGCTACCCCAACCTTTTAGGGAACGCGCATCAGATGGTACTTACGTCTTCAGTGGATCCAAGTGATTATTATTTTCAAGTATATGCTTTAGCAAAGTTTCAAAAATTTAAAGAGTTTTCAAAAAGTTAAAGAATAGCTAAAGTTTCCAAGTTGAGCCCAGAAAAGTAAATTGAGATTTATTATTGCTTGAGTATGCATGTTTTGAGTTATACATGTCCTTAGTTTTCTTTCAAGCATATTAGTATCTCATATGATGTTCAGTTTGATCTAGAAGCATGTTTGCATATTTCGAGTTTTTGTGAGCTAGATAGTACTTACTAAGCTTTTTGCTTACTAGTTGCATTTCCTCTTATTGCAGATAAAGGTAAAGGCAAGCAATTCTGAAGGAAGACGTCGAGGCAGTGCTGAGTAGAGTGTGTGTGGTGGCTGATTATGGAGAGATCTTTGGCGCAAGACAATTTAGTTATTTAATTCACAATGTTATAGTTCATTTGAATTTCAAGTTCTTGCTTATGGAGATTATAGAGTATTTGAGTTTTGGATAGTTTTACATGCTCAATTTCTTAGAGTAAAGATTCCATGTCATTTCATTTAGCATACATATCCTTATGATTGCATTGGATGAGTAGAAGTGTAAGTAGTTAGAGATATTGATACTTTGTTAGAGAAAAAGGTGTTTGTGCCAAGATAGTATCAATTTCCCTTTGAATTAAGTTTTTATTGCTTAAAAATGTTTAGAAAAGTTGCAATCACATTTCATAATGCATTAGCAAGGTTGTGGAACATGTATTTGGCGTTATGAGTGCATAGGAGTCAAGATTGGTACAAACTCTATTGTTAAAGTTTATATAAACTTGTTTAGTTTATTTTCTTCCATAAAAGTCCTAAATTCAAGTTTATGGATTCGTTTGATTGGCTAAATTGTTTAGGAAACTGACATAGAGTATAGAAATGGTGTCGTAGTTTGATATGGCTCGAAACTGAATGAATGGTGGACTTAAGAAGCAAGAGCCGAAAACCTGTAATTCTGATTACAGGCGTACCAGTCGACTGCTACGTCACCAGTCGACTGGTATGGGCAGTTTAAGTTGGGTGAGGCTTGATCAATAAGTATCAACTATGAGTTTTGAGAAGGAAAGTGTGATACGGTATCATGCATGACTACTTAAATTAGAATATCATTCTTAGATAGATTAAAAAGAAAAAAAAAAGATTTCCGAAATTTTTAGTCGTGTATAAAAGTTGAGAAGTAAAGAAAAGTAACGATCCGTCTAAGGTAGGAGAAGGCGGGTCGCTACAGGTGGTATCAGAGCCAAGTTCCCATTCTCCAGCATCACACACACATCAGCATCAACCTTGCCGTCTTCAAGTAAGAAAGCTTTAAGTTTCAGTTTTTTTTCTATTGCTCCTTTATTTAACTGCAGTATAGAGAAATGCTTAAGTACTACTCACATGTGCATAGAACAAGGAAGTATGTTTAATCCCTTAGTATCACGGAATCATGTTTAATCCCTAGAATGGATATCAGATTTCTAAGTAAGAAGACAAGTTTATACCTAGAGATGTAGTAGTGATTTCTTGTTCCTTTATGCATTATTAAGATGGCAAGAAGAGACCGAGCTCCTAATGCTAATAACAGAACTCCAGTTCAAGATAACAGTGAGCCTGGCACAGAACAGCCAAACCTGATGGCAGTCATTGCTCAAATGCAAGCTCAGATTACAGAACAACAGAAGACCATCGCCACACTGATGGCGAATCAGCACCCAGTGCCCCCTACACCACCCACAGCAGGAGTGGGAACTCCAGTGGTGGCTGAAGTTCCACCAGTCCCACAGGAGACCCCTGCCGTGAACCGAAGACCAGAAGCATACCTCGTCCAGTGGCAGAGACTGAAACCTGAAAGCTTCTCAGGCACGACTGAGCCCTGGGATGCCCAGGCTTGGTTCAAGACTTTAGAGAGCACAATGGAGCTTCTTGACTGGCCAGAGGTTGAGAAGGTCAAATGTGCCTCCTTCTGCCTAACTGGAGATGCTCGTATGTGGTGGGAGCGAGTCAAGAGTAAGAAGATAGTCAACCAGATGAGCTGGGCAGATTTTGAGCACGAGTTCTATGAGGAATTTTTCCACATGAAGGTTACCAACAAGCACTTCGAGGACTTCATGGAGTTCAGACAGGGTAGCCTACCAGTGGGAGAAGCAGTCGCAAAGTTCAACAGACTAGCTCGCCTCTGCCCAGAGCTAGTCAGCACAGAGAAGGAGCGAGTCAGACTGATGCTCCGCATGCTGAACCCTGAGATAGCACTCAACGTGAACAGCGGGATGCACCGACCCCAGACCAGCGAGGAGTTGGTCAGTAGTGCTCTAATCTCAGAGCACTACCTGAATAGCATCAAGGCACAGCAAGCACAGCAGAAGCCAGTCCTGATTGAGAACAAGACAATAGGAGGCCAGAAGCCTCAGCCAAATAGCCAGAACTGGAAGAACAAGAACCACAAAAGGAAGCAGTGGCCTGGCAGCCAAAAAGGAAAACCAGAGAATAAGCAAGCTAGGTATCCACCTTGTCCTAAGTGTGGGAGGAACCATCCAGGAGCATGCCTTTTGGGTGTAACTGGATGCTATTCATGTGGACAAGAGGGACACAGATCCAAAGAATGCCCAAACAAGTTTAAAGTACTTCCTCAGCAGTCCGTACAGTATGGAGGCAAGCCCCAGTTACATTACATGCCTACTATGCTGGAGGGACCTCAGATCAGTCAGGAAGGATTAGAAGCAGCACCAGTTCCAACCAATGCCAGAGTCTTTTCCCTCATGAAGGAAGAAGCTGCCAGCGCCTCCACGGTCGTAACAGGTCAAATAGTTATTTTTCAGCATTTAGCTACTACACTGTTTGACACTGGGGCGACCCATTCTTTCGTATCAGTACCTTTTGCTAGTAAGTTACAGGTGCCTACAGAGAGTTGGGAGACCAGATTCCTGACAACTCTCCCTTCAGGGGAAATCATGGAATCCACCCAACGGCTCCGGGCTGTGCCAATCAAGATTTCAGACCGAGAGCTACATGTCGATCTGATAGTCCTTGCGATGCAGGACTTCGACATCATATTGGGCATGGATTTCCTCAGTAAGTACAGCGCTTCAGTGGACTGCCGTAGAAGGAAGGTGGTTTTCAGCCCAGAAGGAGAACCACCATTCGAGTTTCAAGGAGCCCCAAGGAGGAAGACTCAGAAATTTCTCTCAGCCT
>JAGFNQ010001617.1:0-65641 GCA_024364735.1 Boesenbergia rotunda
GATATGGCCGAAATGGCATGTAGACTGACTGGTGTGGACGACATGCATGTGGGCGATGATGGAGAAATAGATCGAGGCCACTGGGTCAAAATCTAACTGCTGATACATCCCGTAGAGCATAAGCAGTGGAACGGGTGAATCTCATCCAGGTGTTTCGAAGTAGTGGGTAGGAGACAATTGGTGATGATCTTAAACAGCACATAGTCAATAGGGGAAAGGCGAAGAGCAGGAAATGTGGGAAAATCACTGGTGCGCTCACCGGAACCCCTTGGCCTGGGATGGCCTAGAAAGTACTCGTAGATGGAATCAGGGGTTACTCCATCGAAGGGAAACAGAAGAGGATTAGGTGGGTAAGGGTAGAGAAAGAAATCATTGTCTGACCGACGACAACCAAGAAAATCAGTAAAAATGGATCGATTAAAATCAAGGTTGACACTGGCGACACGAGTCCTCCACCCCGTTCCTTCTCCACTCACCATGTTATTATAGAATTCAGAGACCAAGTCAAGGTTGATCGGCCTCTCAAGGTAAAGAATGGATTGAAAATTATAATGTGTGATAATTTGTCGGATTGTCAGGCAATGTTTATAGATAAAGGATTGGTCTATAGTTCGACATGACATTAATTTGAAATTGTGCCACTCAAAATTTAACGCAAGAGTGACACTCTGAAATCGAGTATGTAGAGGTGGTGGAGGCCTTGGAGAAGGTGTAGATATTGAAGGGCCTTTGCCCTTTGAGCTTTCCACCATAGGTTCCTTACCTTTAGAAGATTTTCTAAAGATTGGAATAGACAAATATGATCAAGATAAAACCCAATCAGAGAACGTGATCAAGACATAATGATTAACGGAACACAGTTGGATCAAGGAGCCAAGATTTGATCATAGAGTGATAATCATAAAGTGAAGCATTTGATCAAGAGGGTCACAGCCAAAAGTCACAGCCAATACAAGGATCACGACACCACACCAAGAACAAAACACCAAAACATGATTAGCTTCATATACATATAATCCATGAACAGAGTCATAAAGGAAACTAAATCAAAAACTCACTTTGGTACCATTGAAGTTAGTTTGAAAGGATCGCAAAAACTGGAAGAAGAACTTGCATAGGAGAAGCCCTCGGCGCAAGACAGAGACGCA
Source organism: Boesenbergia rotunda (assembly GCA_024364735.1). NCBI lineage: Eukaryota > Viridiplantae > Streptophyta > Magnoliopsida > Zingiberales > Zingiberaceae > Boesenbergia > Boesenbergia rotunda. The sequence continues at coordinate 1,149 of JAGFNQ010001617.1, forward strand.
GAAAGCTTGAAGCAAGTAGAGAACTTGCAGAGAACAAGGAGACGCCCGTAGAGACCTTCGCAAGAACTCGCACGCACGAGAAAGAGGGAGACGCAGGAACACTCTCTCTCAGGATGAAGAGGCGCAAGTGAGAGGTTTCGGCGCTAGGGTTCGGCAATGAGAAGTTTTTCGCGAAGTTATTTGGTTAGTGGATCGGTCCACCAACCAGACTTTAATGCGTTTGAACGGGTCACCGTTCGATCTGATAGCGCCCAGACCGATCAGGCTATAGCCTGATCGGACTGACCTGGGCCCGATCGGTCGGGTGACCGATCAGGTGCGCTCCTGATCAGTCGGCTGATCGATCAGGACACGAACAGTAGGGTTCGGAGAGAAACCTGTGAGCCCCTGATCGGTCTGTGGACCGATCACCAAGGGTGCCAGATCGGTCCGGGGACCGATCCAGCTGCTCAGTAAGGTTGATCAGAATTTCGTAAAGTCACTGATGCCCCTCTGATCGGTCTGTGGACCGATCGTTACAGGGTGGAGCCAGATCGGTCCGGGGACGATCAGCCTTATGCCTGATCGGTCGGTGACGATCAGGGTTCCTGATACTCCCTGATATGATCTGAAACATTCAGTTTCAGATTTTCAGAATTTTTCCAACGAGATCTGATGAAGTTTATCGAACTTGGACATGATCTCATGACTAAAATTGATCCCTGAACAAGGATCAAAAGTCCTTATAGGTTCAACAATCACTTTGATCCATCCAAATGGAGTCAAACTCAATCAACAATCATTCAAACAATCTCAACTAAGTTTGTATCAAATTCAGGTTTCCAATCAAGTTGCCTTGATTGGAATGTCCAAGTATGATCATGGAGCCATATACACATATGTTATGCAATGATTTTCCCCATACTTGGTCACCGAAGTGATTATTATCTCGTCAACTTAATTTCTCAAGAGATGCTTTGACATTTTGAGAAATTTTGTTGATCCTAACATCTCACCCATATCTAGCAAACAAAAAGTTTTGTTAAACCTTATAGTTTGTGTGAGATGTCCCCAAAGTTACCCAATTGTTTCCCAACAATTTCGAAATAATCATGAAGGGTTTGAATGCATTTTGAAATTCATGAAGCGCGACACATTCCCAACTCCCGTCTTAGGAAACTAAATTCATTTTCGGGGAGTGGTTTAGTGAAAATGTCAGCTAGGTTGATTTGGACTCTACATGCGAGAGTACAATATCTCCCCTAGCTACATGATCCCTAATGAAGTGATGACGCACCTCAATGTGTTTGGTCCTAGAATGATGGACTGGATTCTTGGTTAGGTTAATTGTGCTAATGTTATCACATAACACTTGCACACCCTTGTAACTCAAACCATAGTCCTCTAAAGTATGTATCATCCACAACAATTGCGATACGCTCTCTCCCATGGCGATATATTCTGCCTCGGTCGTGGAGAGAGCAACACAATGTTGCTTCCGACTTGACCAACTTACTAAGGACGAACCTAAGAATTGGCAACCCCCACTTGTGCTTTTCCGGTCCAACTTACATCCAGCGTAGTCGGAATCCGTATAGCCAATTAAATCAAATGATTCGGTACGGGGTACCATAGACCGACTCCTATTGTGCCTTTAAGATATCTCAAAATTCTCTTAACAGCGATTAAGTGAGATTCCTTGGCACAAACTTGATACCTAGCGCACATACCCACAGCAAATAGAATATCCGGTCGACTAGCTGTGAGGTATAGCAAACTACCTATCATGCTTCGATATTGAGTCAAATCAACGGGTTTACCACTCTCATCATTGTCTAATTTTGTGTTTGTAGCCATGGGAGTGGTTACCTCTTTTGAATCACCCATGTTAAATTTTCGAAGCATTTCTTGTGTGTATTTTGATTGGTGCACATGGATACCATCGCGAGTTTGCTTGATTTCAAGTCCAAGGAAGAATGTCAATTCTCCCACTAGACTCATTTCAAATTCACTCTCCATGTGTCCAATGAACTCATTTAAATAGCCCCTATTGTTTGAGCCACAAATTATGTCATCGACATATACTTGGGTTACAAAAATATTGTCACCATCTCTTCGTAGAAATAGTGTAGGGTCTATTTGGCCTCTAACGAAGCCCTTCTCAATTAGGAACATCGACAACCGCTCATACCAAGCCCGGGGTGCTTGTTTAAGGCCATAAAGTGCCTTTTTGAGCTTGAACACGTGGTTTGGAAATTCGGAATTCTCAAACCCCGGAGGTTGTTCGACGTAGACCTCTTCTCTAATCAAACCATTTAGAAAGGCCGATTTGACATCCATTTGGTATAATTTGAAGCCACGATGTGCTGCAAATGCAAGCATCAATCGAATGGACTCTAATCGTGCCACGGGAGCATAGGTCTCATCATAATCAAGGCCTTCAACTTGACTATAGCCCTTGGCTACTAAGCGTGCCTTGTTTCTAATGATTTCTCCCTTATGGTTCAATTTGTTCTTGAAGACCCATTTGGTTCCAATGATGGTGGTCTTCTTAGGTCTAGGGACTAAGTCCCAAACTTGACTCCTTTCGAATTGACCTAGTTCATTTTGCATCGCAATAATCCAATTGGGATCATTTAATGCTTCATAAATTTTTCTGGGTTCAATTTCAGAAATTAGGGCAACTTCATTAGCCTCATTCCGGAAGAATGATTTAGTCCTAACCCCATGATGGATGTCTCCAACAATTTGGTCTTGGGGATGACTAGAGGCTAATCTAGTTTGCCTTAGTGTTGGTGGTGCTTCGTGAATGGGCTCACTAGACACAAGTTCAGCCTCAGGATCCGGCTGATCTATGGATTGTCTAGGCTCACCGTCATCGGATTCATCACCATCAACAACATTTAGACTTTCATTCAAACTTAGTCTCCTAAGTTCGAATTGGACTTCATCTTCTGGTTGACCATTGACTTTTGGAATTTCTTCAAAGACAACATCAGAAGATTCTTCAACTAGTCTAGACTTCTTGTTGTAGACTCGATAGGCTTTACTAACCAGGGAGTACCCGACTAGTATCCCTTCATCAGCCTTCGCAGTGAACTTTCCAAGATGATCCTTGGTGTTTAGAATGAACACCTTACAACCGAACACCCGAAGGTGTTTAACCGTAGGTGGTTTTCCAAACCAAAATTCATGGGGAGTCTTTCCTAAAAACCTATGAATGAGAACCCGATTTTGCACATAGCAAGCTGTATTTAGAGCTTCGGCCCATAAGTAACTCGGGAGTGAGTACTCATTAAGCATGCTTCGTGCAGCCTCTTGTAGAACACGGTTCTTCCTCTTTACAACACCATTTTGTTGTGGTGTTCTAGGAGTAGAGAACTCATGTCTATAACCCCTATCTTGACAAAATTCCAAAAACCTTTGATTTTGAAATTCACCTCCATGATCACTTCTAATTGTCTTAATTGTTAATGATTTTTCATTTTCTACCCTTCTACAAAAAGAAATAAAAACATCTAAGGTTTGGTCCTTATATTTTAAAAAGTAAGTCCATGTATATCTAGTGAAATCATCAATGATCACAAAGCAATATCTACTTCCATTCAATGATATGATAGTACTACAATCAAATAGATCCATGTGAAGTAAATCTAATGCAGTAGAAGTACTTACAGCGCTTTTACCTTTATGTGCAGATTTTGTTTGCTTACCCATTTGACATGCATCACAAAGTTTATCTTTCTCATACTTGATGCTTGGTAAGCCACGAACCAATCCCTTGTTGGCCAACTTCCGGATGTTCTTCATGTTCACATGTGCTAGCCTCCGGTGCCAAAGGGTGGACTCTTCTTCTTTCGACATGAAACACTTAGCAGAAACATTAGTAGCACTTTTAAATGAAACCTGATAAATATTGTCTACTCTTGCTCCTATTAGTACCGTGTCCAAGGTGTCATGTTGTCTAACTAGACATTGACTTGGTTGAAAATCAATTGTGTAACCCGTGTCACACAATTGACTGACACTTAGGAGATTAAATTTCATCCCCTTGACTAGAAGGACATTTGAGATTCTAAGACATTCAGATATTTGAATGTCTCCTATTCCTATGACCTTAAGACTACCATTGTTACCAAATGAAACATTACCTCTACTTTTCTTGTGAAGTGTGGTAAACAATGATCTATCCCCGGTCATGTGTTTGGAGCATCCACTATCAACGAACCAAGTTGATAGATGCTCCCCCTCAATCATAACCTACACAATTCGAAAAATAGAAGTTTTAGGTACCCAAACCTTGGGACCTAAAGCATCAACTAAACAAGACTTAGGCACCCATGCCTTGACAACTTTCTTTTGAACCATGGGTGTCCTAGATTGTCTCATATCAGTCCTAGACATCAAGGACACGAATGAGGGTTCTTTGGGTCGATAACCAATATCGGCCCTATTGTAGACCGCCCTTTGGGCATTCAAGATCATATCTAGGGTTTTAGAGCTAGTTGAGAACTTCTCAAGAATATTCTTGAGTCTCTCAACTTCACTCTTCAATGATTGGTTTTCCTCAACCCTAGAGGATTTCAAGTTTTCAACTTCAAGTTTCAATGATTTAATCTCATCTTCTAACAATTCAACATGCAAGTCATCAATGTTATCATCTCAAGATAATCTCAATTGATCAATTTCTAATTGCAAAGCTTTAACCTTATTTTTTGACTTCTTAAGCATACTAGTTAAACATGCAATTGCTCTATAACACTTTTCAAGTTCGGGAGAAGTTACCTCTTCATCATTCGAAGATGATGAAGCCGCGTTTAATGAGTTGGTAGATTCATCACTGCTCTCTTGATCTCCCAATGCCATGAGTGTCACATACCTTGTGCTCTTCTCCTCCTTCTCTTCATCGGATGAGCTAGAGGATGACTCATCCCAAGTGGTCTTCAAGGCCTTCTTCTTCTTCTTGAATTTTTCTTCTTTCTTTTTGGATTTCTCCTCCTCCTTCTTTAGTTTTGGACATTCATTCTTGAAATGCCCTTTCCTACCACACTCAAAGCAAGATGCATTAGTCTTATCAAGTTTAGCATCACTAGAGTTACCTCTACTCTTGAAGTGTCGACCCCTTCTCATCATTCTTCTCACAAAGTTCGTCATCTCGGAGGAAGAAGAGCCGCTGCCATCTTCCTCGGAATCGGACTCGGATTCGGAAGAGGATGAAGACGAAGAGACTTCCTTCTCCTTCTTCTTCTTGTTTGACCGGTCCCCTGCAACTAAAGCAATCCCCTTCTCCTTGGGGCCTTTGTTAGCCATTTCATGCAATTCCATCTCACAAAATAAATCATCTAACTTTACAATGGATAGATCCTTGGAAACTTTATAGGCATCCACCATGGATGATCACAAAGCATTCCTTGGAAAGGCATTCAAGACATACCTCACAAGGTCACGATTCTCGACCTTTTCATTAATCGAATGAAGCCCATTGAGGACTTCCTTGAACCGGCTATGAAGCTCACTTACCGATTCATTCTCCTTCATGGAGAGATTTTGGAGTTGGTTGAGGAACAAATCCCTCTTTGCGATTCTTGAGTCTCGGGTGCCCTCGTGAAGCTCAATGAGTTTGTTCCACAAGTCCTTTGCACTTGTGAAAGGACCAACCTTGATGAGTTGGTCTTTGTTCATGCCATATTGTAGAGTGACTACCGCTTTCGCGTCGGCTTCACTCTTCCGAGTTTGTTCGGCAGTCCACCGCCATGATTCGAGTTCTTTGCCTTCATCATCCTTAGGAGGGGTGAATCCCTCCTTCACCGCGAACCAAGTATTGATGTCCATCATCAAGTAATACTCCATCTTTGATCTCCAATATTGAAAATCAGCGCCATCAAAGAAAGGAGGTCAGGTGGTGGAAAATCCTTCTCTCAACGCCATCTTGTTGATAGCTCTCGGATGTTAAGACGTGAACAGAGTCCCAAGCTCTGATACAACTTGTTGGAACCCGGATGGCTAGAGGGGGGGGTGAATATAGCCAATCACTTAGACCTTTGGCACAAATCGAATTTCTGCACTTCACATTGTTAGTAGCACAGCGGAAGAATGGAAACAGAAAATGCAGAAATAGGAAATGAAGGGAAACAACTACAACTAGCAAGATCGCTAACAAGGAGGGTTTACAAGGTTCGGGGATAACTTGCCCCTACTCCTTGGCGTGCCCTTAAGGTGGGCGATCCCTTGATCGTCGGCAGATCAAGACCCGGTTATCACCGGATAGAAAGCAACCTCCTTCTCGGTGGAGAAACCTCTCCACAGCGTTTCAATCACAGATTTGAGTTTAAGCACAAAGAAACAACAAGAAGGATCTTACTCAAGCACTTAGCAAAGGCAAGAACACATCAAGCTTTCTTGAGCTCCACCCAGTGGCGATCTCACGCAAGAAACCCTTCCTCGTGTCTTCCCGCTGTCGGACTCCAAGCCTCTTGTTCTCTCCTTCAAGCGCTCAAGTAGAGAATGATTGCATCTAAGATTCTATTGCTTGCCCAAGATGATGACCTTCAGAACGTGCAAGCTAGATGTGGAGAACACAAGGCGCAGCAAGAACTTAGTTCGCGAACTCTAGAACACAACCTCTGCTTCAACGAACCATTCTTCCACCCTTTTGTTTCTCCACTCAGCACCAGGTGACAACATCTCCTGCAGCCTCCAGCTGCTTCCCTGCCAAAGCCAGCTACCACCGAGCCCTTCCTGGACTTCCTGAGCTCCCCTCAACCAAGCTCCAGTCTGCAGCTCCGGCTGTTGCAACCTGAGATGGAAAACGGACAAACCTGCTCCAAGGAAAACCTCCATTGACTTCTCCTTGAGTGTTTGAATCCTCCCCTGTCACCTACAGCTTAATCAGAGTGTTAGAGCAACATATCAAATAGCAAATCATATATCAGATGTTAAGTGCAGAGAATCGGATACGTTCAGACGCGATCAGAGCGTCAGACAGTGCATTTTGAATTAAAGTGATCGGTCATCGGACCGATCAGAGAGCCTCCTGATCGGTCACCAGACCGATCAGGCTGGGTCCAGACCAATCAGGCTCCGTCCTGATCGGTCCCCAACGCTCGATTAGAAATCGCGATTTCTTTGGGACTCTCCTGGATCGATCACCGGACCGATCCCAGGTTGTGGGTCGATCACCCGACCGATCCACACCTTTATCGGGCGATTTCTGAGTTTCGCAGTCCAGATCCCCTGATCGGTCACATGACCGATCAGGAAACCTCCTGATCGGTCACCAGACCCATCATGCTGGGTCCAGACCGATCAGGCTCCGTCCTGATCGATCATAGAGAGGAACCTGCGATGTTGGATCGTTCTCCAGAACGATCTGCACAGTGATCCTGATCGGTCACCAGACCGATCAAGAGCAGTTCAACAAGGGAACTCAACCTCACTGTTTGCTCCCTGATCGGTCAGGAGCAAAGCAATGGGTGAAACGCGTACTCCCTGATCGGTCACCAGACCGATCAGTTATCGCTGAATCGGTCACCAGACCGATCCACGAAGGAGCACCGTGCCAACTCCCTGATCGGTCACCAGACCGATCCAGGGGCTCCAACCTAGCCCTCCAAGCTAGGGTTTCATCCACCTTAGCCCTCCAAGTTAAGGATTTTTCACCTAACCCTCCAAGTTGGGAATTTGCACCTAACCATCCAAGTTAGGACTTTTCACCTAGCCCTCCAAGCTAGGACTTTTCACCCAACTCTTCCGGATTAGGACTTTTCCAAACCTAGCCCTCCAAGCTAGGACATGACCCTCCAAGCCATGACTTTTTCACCTAACTCTCCAAGATGAGAATTTGCACCTAACCCTCCAAGTTAGGACTTTTCACCTGGCCCTCCAAGCTAGGACTTTTCACCCACCTCTTCCGAATTAGGACTTTCCACACACCTAGCCCTCCAAGCTAGGATTTTCAACACCTAACCCTCCAGGTTAGAATTTTCCAACACCTAGCCCTCCAAGCTAGGATTTTCCATACCATGCCTGATCCCCGACCAGGACTTAATCATAATCAATAATCATCCACCTAAACTAAAATCGGTGTCAACACCAAAATAACAATCAGGGCCAGACTGCATCAACAGTTAGGGGATTCTAGGCGCCTAGAGGTCCTTGTCTCTTGATCTCCTTGCCTCTTGGCCTCCTTAGATTAATGCCCCATTAATCATGATGAATGCCAAGGATCTTAACCTTTGTATTTACCCAATGAATACCTAAGGTTTTGCCTTTTAATCTTCCTCTTTAATAATGCTTTATTAAATCTTTTAATGAACATTATCCCTTCTTAAGTGGTTAAGTCTAATCTAAATGAGTCTAATTCGGATTAGACTCAATCTCATAGTCCAATTGGATTTATTTGAGTTTAACTCATTTAATCCAATTTCGGATTAGACTTCAACACATTTTAGTAAACTAAAATCAATGTATCTCTAAAATAATATGTTCTTTGTGTGTGACCCAATAGGCTTTCGTAACGTTAACAATGTATCTAAACCACTTTAGATACATAAGCAATGAGCGATATCTAGCAATATATCATTGCTACCCAAGTGATGAGAATGTCGAGATCCGACCTAACTTTTCTGTATCTATTATCTTATATGATTTTGTTCTTTTATCCTTGATATCTATATTGATTAATGAGGCATAGACCATGTCATCCTCTTATCAATCTTTGTGTTTCTTGATCCCCAAGTAGATTCATTCAACCAAATGGGCTCAATATCTCATATTGACTTATTTGAGAATGATCATGCATTTTAATAGTCTTACTTGATTAAGGGGACCATAGATATCACTTTGATTATATGGGAGGGATAGATCCCATCTACATCACTCACATCCCTCCGTATAATTTGCTGCATATCTAGCTAGTGATCGATTTTATAGTCCACCCTGTTACGGATGATGTTTGACGATATCAAAATATATAACTCCTTATGTAGGGAACCGTAGTGACTTCAGGTCTAAGGACTATTCGTGTAATAAAAGCATGAAATCTCGAAATGAAATTTTGTGAATCTGTAAATACTCACAGTGAATTTCTTGCGTCCTTTTACCTCGTACTTGTCATTCTTCACTTGTCGTCGGAAGAACGATCACAATCGGAAGGTTCTTCCCCTCTCGGTATCACGAACCAAATCCCTCGAATTATGGACGATCTCCTCTTCTTCAGAATTTTTCTCACTTGCTCTTGCTCTTGCTCTTGCTTTCCCTTCTTGCACTTGAATGAAGCCCCTTACCCTCTCCTTATATAGGAGAGGAAAGGGGGTTAGAAGTAGTGGAGAGGGAGGGGGCAACAAGCCCCACTCCCTGCAGCCAGCGTATGCAATAACTGCACACGCTGCAGCGTGTGCAATAACCGCACACGCTGCCCACTTTCTACATCTCCCACTCATACAAGTCAAGTCATATAGACAATACAAGAATCAAGCCACAAAGCTCATATAGTCACATAGACTAATAGATCATCCAATTCATACTTTAGGGAAAATGATTCGTGCGACAGCAAGCATACTGAGCAATCATTGCTAAGAAAGTTGTGACACTTAACTTAGCTGCTCTCTGAGCGATTAATACCAAGAAAGTTATTACACTTTACTTAGTCGCTCTATCATATGAATCAGAGACATCAATCACTTGCTTTTACCCCAGATTAAATTATTTACATCAATATGAACATCTCTAATCCCTCATCATGACAATTAAGTCAAGAGCATGTTCAGTATTTCCATTCAATACTATTATTCACAATCATATTTTAAGTACTCAACAAAAAATATAATTGGTCGACCAGTGAATAAATGTCAATGATGTAAATCTCTCTTAATCTTCCTTTATAGCTAGAATCTCCTCATTCTAATCAGTTGCTTTCCTAGTTATGCTCCGTAGACCGAATCATCCATAGTCAATAGGACACATGCTAAAGTAGCATACACTGATTAGAATTTCAAGCAAACAGCTAAATAGTCACTTAGGGTAAAACTGAGATTAACTTATAACCTCAAGGGTCTCACATAGTAAGGAAGCAGGGATCAATTCTCTTACAACCCTTATTGTCGCTATAGCACATGTGGTATGAAACACATGCTACGATGTTTCTCTCTTTAACACATAAAGAGTGCATGTTTTTCTTCTAAAATTAACATCGTACAGATTTCGATCTAGACATACCCAATGTCTAATCCTGAATTCAACCTATGAACTCCAATCTGGCTACAAGCAGGCTCAGTAAATGGTGGGAACATTTACTTTGATTATTACATTAAATAATCTCATCTTGATACAAAATCAAGGCGACCTCAACTTACGAGTATGTCTCTATTCACAGCTACTCAAGCTGCCCCATAAGTAATGATCTTACCTCTATTTATACTCAACAAATAGAGATGATTGTCCATGTGAGTGGACCAATCTCAACCTGCCAACATGCTTATCGAGACTTTATTCAAAATGTAACACTAATACATACACTGAATAAATCATGGCACTTTCATATATAATGAATTTGTCTGTACATTGTGTTACATTTTTCGAAGTCCCATGGACTTCACATATCCAAGAAATGACTCTTTAGTCAATGGCTTAGTAAAAGGATCTACAAGCATAGCACGTGTAGGGATATACTCAAGAACTACCTTTTTCTTGTCAACAATATCCCTTACATAATTATATTTAATTTCTATGTGCTTGCCTTTACTGTGATATTTGGGATCCTTGGAAAAAGCTATTGCAGCTTGATTGTCACAATACAATGTAACGGGACTCCCACTATCCTCAGCAATCTTCAAATGCTTCAGGAACCTTCTTAACCAGACAGCTTCTTGTACAGTCGCTGCACAAGCCACATATTCGGCTTCCATTGTCGACAGTGCTACACAAGCCTGTTTCTTGCTATTCCATGAGATGGCGCCACCATTCAGCAAGAATGCATAACTCGATGTGGATTTTCTGTCATCAAGATCTCCTACCCAATCTGCATCTGTATAGCCCTTCAGGCTCAACTTTGATCCTTGGAAGCAGAGACAATAATCTGTCGTCCCTTTGAGATATCTGAATATTCTCTTCACCGCCTTCTAATGTCTCGATCCTGGGTTTGACTGGAAACGACTAACTAAGCCAACAGCATAGCTGATATCAGGACGTGTACACAACATAGTGTACATTAAGCTACCAATGGCATTGGCATATGGTTTTTTCTTCATATCGGCTATTTCATTAGGAGTCTTGGGATACATACTTTTGCTCAGAACAGTACCTTTTGCTACAGGAGTTTGTTCAATGTTGCAGTTTGACATATTGAAGTGTTGTAACATCTTAGTAATATAAGCTTCTTGAGACAAACCCAAAAGTCTTTTTGATCGATCTCTAATGATCTTAACTCCTAAGATGTATTCCGCTTCTCCCATATCTATTATGTCAAATTGTGATGAAAGCCACGATTTGATTTCTATCACAAACTGTATGTCATTTCCAGCTATTAGCATATCATCAACATATAACGATAATATGACAATCTTTCCTTTATCCTCCTTGAGGTATACACAATGATCCTCATTGATCATTTCGAAATCATAAGATAAAATGACTTCATTAAATCTTATGTTCCATTGTCTCGACGCTTGCTTTAGCCCATATATAGACTTTTTAAGTCTACATACTTTATCCTCTCGGCCTTCAGCAATATAACCTTCTGGCTGTGCCATATAGATTTCCTCGTCAAGATTACCATTAAGGAAAGCCGTTTTTATATCCATCTGATGTAATTCCAAGTCATAATGTGCTACTATAGCTAAAATGACACGTATTGACACAAACTTCACAACAGGGGAAAATGTCTCTTCAAAATCAATACCCTCCATTTGGGTATATCCTTTTGCAACCAGATGAGCTTTGTATCGATTAATCGATCCATCTGCTTTCCTCTTGATTTTGAGAATCTACTTATTCCCAATAGCCCTTCGGCCTGGAGGAAGATCGACTAAATCCCAAACATGATTCTCTCTCATCGACTCCATTTCCTCATCCATTGCAATTCTCCATTTTTCTCTGACTAAACATCTCAATGCTTCCTCAACCGATCGAGGTTCCTCATCGTCAACAGGGAGTATCATTAATGCCTCATTCTCAATGTCAAACCTTCTCCGAGGAATAATCTTACGACTACTCCTTCGTAAGTCAGACTGTTGAGGAGCTGAAACTAATTCATTCATTGGCAAATCACTCCCACTGGGTTGACTAGATTCAGGTATCTCCTGTGATACCTGAGTTGTTGATAAAGGAACATTATCCTCTTCCTCTATTGCAAATAAAGGAATCGACTTATCAACTTCACCTCTTGTTGGGAATTCAGTTTCGAGAAAAGTGGCATCTCTTGACTCAATTTCAGAGACGGTTCCATCTTGCTGCTCACCAATGAAAACATAACCCTTAGAAGTATCAGAATACCTTATAAAGATACACTTTTTACCTCTTGGTCCTAGTTTTCCATATTTGTGAGTCTTATCATGAACATAGGCAGCTGACCCCCAGGGTCTCAGATTACTCAAATCTGGTTTTCTGCCTGTCCAATGTTCATATGGAGTAGATGGAACAGACTTGGAAGGCACTCGGTTAAGTATGTAGGTCGCAGCTAATAATGCATCTTTCCAATAGGAAATTGGCAAATTAGCTTGAGCCATCATAGACCTAACCATATCTAGAAGAGTCCGATTTCTCTTTCAGCAACTCCATTTTGCTGCGGAGTTCCTGGGATAGTTAGCTGTCTAATAATCCCTCGGTCATTACAAGTTGTCTTGAACTGATTAGACAAGTATTCACCTCCACGGTCAGTGCGTAAGGTTTTAACCTTACGATTCATTTGATTCTCAACTTCATTTAAATAACGTTTGAAGCAATCCAATGCTTCAAATTTATGAGAGATCAAATACACATGACCAAAACGTGTGAAGTCATCAATGAATGTAATGAAATAGGAAGCTCCATGTCTAGCCTTCACATTCATCGGACCACAAATATCCGAATGAATTAATTACAATGGTGACTCAGCTTTAATAGCCTTGCCAAATGGTTTCCTCGTTGCTTTTCCAGCAAGACAATGCTCACATACTGACAAGTTAATCTTAGCATGAGAGCCTAATAGACCCTCCTCAGCTAATCGATTCATTCTTTCTTGTCCTATATGTCCTAGTCTAGCATGCCAAATTTCCTTATTGATATCAGCATCACTAGCAAGAGCAATGTTTGAAAAACAACTATTAATTCCACAATTAATATCATGTTCCACATCAAGAACCATGAAACCATTAATTACATAACCACACCCAATTAACACAGAGTTAATTCGAAGTTCCACACAACGACTGTAAAAGTTTATACAATAGCCCAAATCAAGAAGACAAGTAACGGAAACCAAATTTCGTCGAATATCAGGAGCATAAAGGACATCATGTAGAAACAACGTTTGTCCACCACGAAGGTTGAGCTTGCAAGTGTCAATGCCTTTGACTTCAATTCTTGCATTGTTTCCTACATATATCCATTTGTTACCAGCTGGTACCCGACGGTACTCCACGTATGTAGCTCGATCACGAGCTACGTGGTTCGTTGCTCCTGAATCTATAATCCATAAAGGATGAGAATCAGCTAACAACACTGAACTAGCAACATTATGCTCATGAAAAGAAGTTAAATATGGAATTACCTTTTTCGGCTCGGTACAATCTCGAGCGAAGTGGCCCTTCTTGCCACAGTTATAGCAAGTCAGCTTGCTTTTAGGTTTCTTTCCATACTTCTTTCCTTTAAACTCCTTCTTGATCGGGCCTTGCCCAGCAGCAGCTTCTTTTCCTCTTCCCTTTCCCTTTCCTTTCTTGAACCATATCTTCTTATTCTTGGGTCTAGATCCTTCAGCTACGAAAGCTTGTCCAGATATCCTTGCAGATTCTACTCTCTCCGCCTCCAGTTCAACATGGCGTGAGACATCAATGAAAGTTTTAATGTTTTCACTGTGAGTAAGATTCTGCTTCATTGATTCCCAAGAATCAGGAAGGGAACGGATAACTGCCTGAACCTGTTGTTCATCTGTCAACTCATGACCGGCAGTTTTTAGCTCTCGAATCATATTTCCCATTTCCCTAAGATGTTGGGTCATGGTGACATTCGGGCGTTTCTTGAAGCTGTCAAATTTGATTGTCAGCTGGCGAAGCTTACTTACGCTAACTCCACTATATTTATTTCTCAGGGCAACCCAGACAGCATGAGCTGAAGGCAATGGCTCATACTCATACACTAGGTCATCAACCATTGAACTAATCAAAATGCCCTTTGCTGTGGAGTCCTTTTTCTTCCATGTCTTGTAGGCATCAAGATCACGCTTATGCTGGGCGGTAGCACCGTCTACAGGTTCTACCATAAACTGATTTACAGCTTCTAGAACTTCTTGTTCCTCAAATACATACTGTATCTTGAGGTGCCATATTTTGTAGTTGTCCCCATTTAGTTTCTCTCCTTTGTTCAGTTCAGCTATAATATTCTTTGTTGCCATGACCTAACATAAATAAACGCATTATTTAGTAATTCAGTGTATGTTATATGCATGTAATCAATAACTAACTCATTGTAAATAGAGTTGGTTTACAAAATCAAGTGACAATCGCGTTCCCACTCATCCTTTGTATGTACCAATCTAATAAACAATGATTAGTTATATCACACACATCCCATCAAATGAACAAATCATCATTAAATGAACTAATCATTTAATTATAATGAACTAATCATCATTAAATGAACCAATCATTTAATTATCATGAACTAATCATCATTAAATGAACTAATCATTTAATTATGATAAACTAATCATCATTAAATAAACTAATCATTTAACAAATTTGTTAACATATACCATTACTTAAATTGTTCGTACATAACGACAATTACACTACATGGATAAATACTGACTGTACATAACGTCAGTAACTAAAGGAAGCTAAGAGAACAAATAGGTTGATATTGCTCCCAATAGAGCGGACAATAGAATCGTAGCTAAAAATTGACCCGTCTCTCTAGTCTGGACCAGAGTGACCTCAGGTGGAGGAGGAATCTCCTCTGGGACCTCTTCAGGATCCTCTACTGTCTCTTCAGGATCTTCTTCTGTCTCTTCAGGATCTTCTTCTTCTTCTAGATCCTGCTCTATTTCCATATTATCCACGTCCGGATCCCAATCAATCTCCATGTTTTCTTCAAGTTCCAGATCTGGATCCTCCTCGATCTCAACAATTTCCTCGAGATCCTCTTGTTCTGGATCCATTTCTATCTCTGGATTTTCTTCTTCTGGATCCTCCTCTGGATCCTCCTCCATCTCGGGATCTTCTTCGTATTCAAGAATCTCGGGATCCTCCTCTTCCTCGAGATTCTCCTCGGGTTCAGGATCCTCCTCCATTTCAGACTCGGAGTTAGATTCCCCCAAGTCCTCAGAAAACTGTTGGCGTAGCAGCTGATTGCATAGCTCTATGTAGGAGAGGCGAAAGCTGTGTTCAGCCCATATCTGATTCGCAACTTTCCCTGCTCTCTTTGGTAGAGCACGCATTAATTCCCCGATTCGGTGATCATCAATCATGGGGAACCCGGCCTGCTCAAGTTTCCAGAAGATCCGATCCAGTCGTCCTATAACGCCCTAGACTCCGAGAAATGGAATATAGAAAATTGTCCTGAATTCCGCCAATAGCTCCTCTAGTCGCTCATTATGACCAGCCATGCCGTCCCTATCGTGCAATATTTAGAATTGAAAAATATACATTGTCAGTACAAAACTGACAATCCAGTACAAAACTGGTTCAATTCAATTCATATGTATACACGTAAAATCACAAATAGACAAGAAAACCAAATTTTCTTCGAGGAGCCTCGATTGACTGACATCGGACTAATCGATCAGATTCTAAGGTTGAATTTATTGTCCTTATTAGAACTAATCTAATTGGACATGATTATCTTAATATGTTCTTGTCTAACCTTAGCCCATTTAATCAGGTTAAACAACGGATAAAATTTGGTCGAACCAACCGATGGTTTAGATTAAATTGGATCAACTTGGTCTAATTAAATCAACTAATGATTTAAATTCCACCTAAGTCGAGTTCAAATGAATTTCATTCCATAAATTAAACAGGGCCTAAACCCAATTTAAATTCAAATCTAACTTTATCACATACGTCCAATATTAAATGCTAACTGAATCATGCATGTTATTGATGTTCTCGCTAACCCCCATATCATCGCTGACCTCTACCGCGACAAACGCGGTAAGTGTAGCGGCTGTTAATTACCCGCGGTCACTGGTGTTGACCGGCTACAAAAGCCGATCATTAGTTGCTCTCACAACAATCCAATGACAGTAATAAATCATGTCAAGATCTAAGGTAATGGGAATAGCAGCATTTCGTGACAAATTCTCAATCTCACGAAGGCACTTGGTCTTTAAAGAAATATAATAAAATAAGCTTGTATTTCTCATGAATTGCATGCATGAACTGTTCCACTATGCTATTATTTCATCCATCCGAACAAAAGATAAAATATAAACTGTTCAGATTTGCTTGTATTTCATGCTATTTAGAAGCTTTACCTGCTCTGATACCATTGTAATAAAAGCATGAAATCTCGAAATGAAATTTTGTGAATCTGTAAATACTCACAGTGAATTTCTTGCGTCCTTTTACCTCGTACTTGTCGTTCTTCACTTGTCGTCGGAAGAACGATCACAATCGGAAGGTTCTTCCCCTCTCGGTATCACGAACCAAATCCCTCGAATTATGGACGATCTCCTCTTCTTCAGAATTTTTCTCACTTGCTCTTGCTCTTGCTTTCCCTTCTTGCACTTGAATAAAGCCCCTTACCCTCTCCTTATATAGGAGAGGAAAGGGGGTTAGAAGTAGTGGAGAGGGAGGGGGCAACAAGCCCCACTCCCTGCAGCCAGCGTGTGCAATAACCGCACACGCTGCCCACTTTCTACAATTCGTACCAATAATCATTATGAAAAGTTTATGACACTTATATAACGTTCCATGAAACTTTCATAAGGCAGGTCAATTCAGTACATAATCTCTTATATATACAAATGTATCAACTTGATATCTCATATCAGTCATCAATTGACCTATATGCTAGTCTTAATGCATTAATATTGCCCTTCTATATTAAAGCTTGACTAGGAATATTTAAGAGTAATGTTCTCTGTAAGTACCCTGGGGTAGTTTTGATGTGATCAACAAAGTCAAGTTAGGTCCTGGTTGTGTTTGATCCCTGTGTCTAAGTGTTCAGGAGCTTAGGAGCACAGGAAGTCGAGTGGAAGACGCAGCAGGCGAGAAGGATGACATGAGAAGGGAGACGATGAGCTTGGTGCATCCAAAAGACACGAAGACTGTGGAAGAGTACACTGGTGGACGAGAAGGGCGTGTGCGACGTCTGAGGGACAAGAAGTCGGGGAGGAAATCTATTCGAGGAAGGCTGGAGTTGGGTTCGGGTGAGCTCAATTCTAAATGATCGAAAATCACCCAAGCGATCAAAGAAGGTCAACTCTTGAGTTTACCTTCAAGAACCTTGAAGATTTCAAGGTCTGTGGTCAGTGGCGGATCTAGGATTATAAGTTCGAGGGGGCCAACGTAAATAGTTATTATAATAATAATCAAGAAAATAATTATTATAATAATATTTTCACTAATCTTTCAAAGATAATGTATATTGAGTTAAAATTTAAAAAATAAAAAAAATATTTTTTTTTAAATTTAATCAACCAAGGAATTTGAACCCTAGATGTATGCTAAAACAAAAATTAAACTAACCAGTAAACCCACTACAAATATAAATTTATAGAAGAGTCAAATTATATATATACTAAGAAACTAAATATTGCTATATTAAAAAAATAAAAATTTCTATATAAAAATAATATTATTAAAAATTTGGGGGGGCCGTGGCCCTCCTGGGTCCCCATGTAAATCCGCCCCTGTCTGTGGCTCCTTAGATCTTTTTGAAGGTGCCTTGGATGTGCAGAATTATATATGCAGAAAAAGGAACTAAAGTGCCTCAGTTCAGAACTAAGACGCCTCAATTGTAAATTAAGGTACCTCAGTTGCAGAATTATTGAAATGTGACCATTGCTTGCGTGGATAAAATTTTATCCAACTGAAGCGCCTTAGGTCTTAACTGAGATGTCTAAGGTCCACGTTAACACAATGGTAACTCCAGTTTTTGGGCTATAAATAGCCCCCTAAACTTAAGAAAAAAAACAACAACTTATTTAATTTCTGAGTCATTCTGTGAGATGTCCAAGATTATAATAGGCTTCTCCGCCTACAATGAAGGAACTTATTTTTCATTGCATAGACACATTTATTTGACTTGAAAATTTTTATAGAGTTAGGTTCATTGATTTTATATTTGGAAATTTTTTGGGGAATTTTATAACAGATATTTAATTTTTTATAAATTTAAATCGATAATCATATTTTAATTTTATAAATAATTAGAAAATTATTTCTAATACTTTATTTTTTTGAGCTCTATACGTTGTCTTTTGAACGTTAAGAAAAATTAATAAATTTTTTGTAAATAAAAATCTAATTTTGAAAATTAGTTTTTAAAAATTATCATTTTTTACATAGAAAAATTAGTGAATCTTTTCAAATGTTACTTCTTTTAACTTATTTTTTTTCCCTTAAAATGTTTTTATAAAATTATTCACATTTTTTTCTTATCCCAATTTTTTTGTGATCAAAAGTGGATAGTTATGAGGATTAAGTTGAGGGGAGGTCAATTTGAAATTTAATTATATTATTTCTTATACTAAATTGCCATATTTGTGTTATTGTTTTAAATAAATAAATTGTTATTTTCTTGTTTGTGTTTATCCTAACTTAACTTGGATTGATATACAACAAAAAGAGTGAGATTGTAAGTATCCCAGGTAGTTTTTATGTGATTAATAAAGTCAAGTTAGGTCTTGATTGTGTTTGATCCCTGTCTAAGTGTGTAGGAGTTTAGGAGTATAGGAAATTGAGCGGAAGACGTAGCAGATGAGAATGATGACACGGTAAGGGAGTCGACGAGCTTAGTTCATCCGAGGGATGCGAAGACTGCAGAAGAGATATCGATGGACGATAAGGGCGTGCACGACATTTGAGGGACGAGAAGCTTGGGAGGAAATCCATTCGAGGAAGGTTGGAGTTGAGTTCGGGTGAGCTCAATTCTAAACGATTAGAAATCACTCAAGTGATCGAATATTAACTTCGGAGTTGACCTTGAAGAACCTTGAAGATTTCATGGTTCGAGGCATCTCTGATCTCTTTGAAAGCATCTCGGATGTGTAAAATTATATGTGCAAAAAAGGAAACTAAGGCGCCTCAGTTCTGAACTAAGACGCCTCAGTTCAGAACTAAGGCGCCTTAGTTGTGAAATAAGATGCCTCAGTTGTGAACTAAAGCGCTTCAGTTGCAGAATTATCAAAAAGTGACCGTTGCTTGCGTGGATAAAATTCTATCCAACTAAAGCATCTTAGGTCTCAACTGAGACGCCTCAGGTCCACGTCAGCACAATGATAACCCTAATTTTCGGGCTATAAATAACTCCCTAAACTAGGAAGAAAGAATAAGAACTTGTATTTAATTTCCTAGTCATTATGTGAGCTGTCTAAGATTGTAAGACACTTATCCACCTATAACGAAGGAGACTTTCTAGTGCGCTTTTCACTGCCTTGGATTAACAACCATCTTGGTTACAACTAACTTCGAGCCTCTTCTTTTATAGTTGTTGATATTATTTATGTTTATTTTAATTGCTTAGACTAATCTGTTATTTTTCTAAAGAAAGTGCAAAATATCTAGTGTTTCATTGCAGGGCTATTCACTTCCCCCTCTAGCCGGCCTGTATGGGACCTACATTCTCAATAGCTTCTCACAATCAATTCAACCAATTGATGTGCTGTAGATTAGAATGATTATTCTAGAATATTATTATATTTATTCAGCTAACAAATGCATGAAGTAAATATAATAACTAAAGCATTCTCTTTTATTTATAAAAATGATACTTTATGACCTAAGTCAATCAACTCATGATTAACTCTTAGGGCTTACACCAATAATCTCTCACTACTACTAGAGTCAATCACTAAAGTATCTAACATCGAGTGACCTAATGTAATCATCATGCTTCCTCTATGCCAAGCCGTGGTCAATAGGCCAACTATGTTAGCATATGATGGTTCCTTGCATAGTCTCACATCTTTTATAAATATCAAGCATTAATCATTAGATCGTCTCAAGTACATAAGAATAATTTTGACTGTAATCCAATGACTTTCACCTAAATTCGACTTGTATCTGCTCGTCATGCTCAATGATATGAGCCATTAGGGTGAGTACAAAGCATGACATACATAATAGACTCTTTAGTAGATTCATAAGGAATCTGATTCATTTGATATCTCTCTTTCTTAGAAGAGGGACATTGAGTCTTCGAAAGACTCACACTATATGACATTGACAGAAATCCATTTTTGAAATTCTACATGGTAAAATGATAATGTACCCAGTCAATATATGTACTATAACTTAAGTCAAACAATCTGTTAAATCTATCTCTATAGATCTTGATACTTAAAATATAGGTTGCTTCACCTAAGTCTTTCATTAAGAAATAATTTTCAAGCCATGCTTCACAGACTATAGTGTAGGGATATCATTTCCAATGAGAAATATGTCATCTACATACAAGATAAAAAAATAACTATGCTCCTACTAACCCTTTTATAGACACAAGATTCATCTTCATTTTTAACGAAACTAAACACTTTGATTGCATCATCGAATCAAAGATTCTAGCTTTGAGAAGCTTGCTTTAGCCCATAAATATTTTTTTGTAAATTACATACGTTTCTAGCATTCTTAGGATCTACAAAACCCTCATATTATGACATATACACATCTTCGAGTAGATTTCCATTCAGAAATGTGGGTTTGATATCCAACTACCAGATCTCATAATCATGATAAGCTGTAATAGGTAGCATGATCCTAATAAACTTAAGCATTGCAACTAGTGAAAATTTTTCATCATAGTCTATACCATGAATCTTCTTCAACCCTGTAGCTACCAATTGCTCATTATAGGAATGCACAAGACGATTCATGTCAGTCTTTCTCTTAAAGATTCACTTACATCAAATGAGTTTGATCCCTTCAGGTGGATCAACCAAAGTTCATACTTGGTTGAGGGTACATGGATTCCATTTCGGATCTCATGACCTCTAGTCATTTGTCAGAATCTGGGCTTATCACAACTTCATAATAAGATTTAGGCTTGTTCAAATCAACAAGCATAATATCATCATGGTCAGATAAGAGAAATGAATATCTCTCAAGTTTATGACGTATCCTATCAGATCTGCGTAGAGCTTGGTCAACTCGAACAGGTTGTTGTTCCACAATACTTAGTTCTTATTTAATTTCCATCAAGGCCTCAGTATCATTTTCTGATCTTGAACTTCTTCAAGATTGATTTTACTCCCACTAGTTCTTCTAGAAATATACCCTCATTTTAAAAAAATATCATTTCTAGCGACAAACACTTTGCCTTATGTGAGATTATAAAAGTAATATCTCTTCGTTTCCTTGGGATGTTCAACAAAATAACACTTATCTTATTTGGGTCATAGTTTCTCTGAGATTTGACATCGAGCGTAACCTTTACAATCCCAAATCTTCATAAAGGACATCTTGGGACTCTTCTTAGTTCATATCGTATATGGTATATTTATGACGGCTTTAGACGGAAATCGGTTAAGTGTGAAAATAATCGTCTCTAGAGCAAATCTCTAGAAGGAAGTAGGAAAATCTATCTGACTCATCATTGATCATACCATATATAATAATAAATTACGATTTCTCCTCTCCGATACATCATTCACTGTGGTGTTTAAGGTGGAGTGAGTGGAGATATGATCCCACACTCAGCGAGATGGTCATGAAACTCTTGGCTATGGTATTCCCCACCTTGATCTGATTGAAGAATCTTAGTACTTTTGCCAAGTTAATTTTGTACTTCATTCTTGAATTTTTTGAACTTTTCTGAGGATTTTGATTTGTGTTTTAATAGATACATATAGTCGTATCTACTGCCATCATTAGTAAAAGTAATGAAGTATTGATTGCCTCCTCCAACTGCTATATTAAAAGGGTCACAAACATCAGTATGTATGAGTCTTAATAAGTCAGTCGCTCTTTCACCGTGTCTACTAAAAGGAGTATTTGTCATCTTGCCTAGAAGATAAGATTTGTATGTCTCATATGAATCAAAATCAAATGTGTCCAGAAGTTCATCCTTATGGAACTGTGATATGCGACTCTCATTTATGTGATTCAAGCGACAATGGTAGAGATATGATTGGTTCAAATTATTAGATTTGAACCATTTGGTGTTGAGGCAATCTGTGGTTCGGAGTGACCAAGTATTTTGATATTTGGGCAAAGGGTTTAAGTTAGGTTTTCCCTTGTATTTAATATGTGTATGTTGAGTGTGCAGGTTGTACATGTTTACACATATTAACTTGACTGGACGGCCTCGGTACGGTGAAGAGTGGCATGGAGACAAGCTGGAGGCTTGTGTGCACCCAAGGGACCTTAGAGACCAGGGACGATGAGCTGAGGGGCACGGACTTCGAGGCATGCATGAAGGATGGCATGGAAGCAAGCTGGAGGCTTGCGTGCATTCGAGGGACGGGAGCTGAAGATGAAGAGGGCGCGAAGGCAATAGGCGAGGCTGCGGATGAGGAGTCAGTCGAGTCGTGAGGGTACGAGTGCTGTGTGATTGTACTCGGGAAATCCTAGGGTTCGAGTGCGGAGTGGAATGTACTCAGGAAGGGAAACCCTAGGTGAGTGAGTAGGGCAGTCGACTGATAAAACTCACAGAAGGGTTTTGGCTTGGGATCAGTCGAGTGCCATGGGGGCAGTCGACTGGTAGGTGGCTGGTGGGTTGGCTGAAAATTCGAATGTTGGGGTTGCAACGGTCGAATTTCAGTGGCACCAGTCGGCAGTAGACTGGTGGCGAGGGTTTCAACCCGAGTCATATTTAAAGAGGACTTTGTGGTGGCTGAGATCCTTGACGAATCTTGTCTTGGTTAAAGGCAAGATAGTAGTCATTGTGCTCAGAGGTTTGCTTGGGATTGTGACGAGGTTTCTCCACCCACAAGGAGCGACAAGAGCTAGCCGGAGGTTATCCGGGGAGTGATCCACCGACGGATTCTTGGTTTAGTCACCCGTCCGGGGTGGATACTAAATAAAATCGGTTTGTTAGCATTGTTCTTTATTGGTTAGTTTATTTTTATTATATTTCCGCTTACGCAACTAACCTTGTAGGAAGAACGGACCAAAAATCGCTATTCACCCCCTCTAGCATACGGAATCGATCCAACAATTGGTATCAGAGCGAAGGACCGCTCTCGATTGGACTAACCGCCGAGGGAGCACACACTAGAGGAGAAAACAATGGAAGACAAGTTGGGTGAAGATATCTACACTCCACCGCCCTACGACCATGAGGATTTCGACTTTTGGAGGGCAAAGATCGAGACTTGGTTTGGAATGGAGTGGGAATGTAGAATGATGCTTGAAGAGCCCTTCAAAGTTCTAAAGGACAAGCACGGAAAGAAGCTTCGTCCTAGATATTGGACTCAAGAACAACAAAATCAAGCAAGGGCAAATAAGAAGGTAATCGATGTTAATCAATGTTTTGCCTAATAATATTTTGAGTTGTGTAGGGACATATACAAATGCATATGAATTATGGAATAAATTGGAAGAAGTTCATAAGAACCCTACACAAGCTCACCTAGTAGAAGAGTCCGAAGAGATGAGCTCAAGTGTCCGAGAGGACCAAGAAAAAGAAAAAGAAACGGAAGTGTCAACATTCGAAGAGGAAGAAATGCCCACATCCTCAAGTAAAGGAGAAGAAGAGAGTGAGAGGGCATCGACCTCAAGAGAAGAAGAGGAAGCATTAACTTCAAGGATTGAGGGGGAGGAGAGACCCTCATCCATACAAGAGCAAGAAGAAACCTCAACCTCCACCAAAGCCAAGAGAAAGGAGCACATCACATGCTTTGGTTGCAACGAAAAGGGGCACTACAAGGACAAGTGCCCAAAAGGTAAAATGGAGATACACTCTAAACCTATCTCAATTAAATTAAATTCTAACATGAAGTGTAGAATTGGAGAATCTCAAGAGAAGAAGAGGAGGATTCGATGCTTCACATGTGGTGAGCTAAGGCACTACCACACCAAGTGTCCAAGGAAGAAAGAGCACAAGAAAATGGGACACTTGAGGAGATGGGAGAAAGAAGAAAGGAAGAAGAAAAGATCACAACAAGGAGGAACTACAAGGGTAAGGGAGGTAATTCCTAACCCTAGGTCAAAATGTAATTCAACTTCAAGTTCCTCCTTGCATATTAAAAATAATGTTAATTATTCATGTATGCATGTTAAAATTAATGAAAATTATTTGTTTGTGCATAACCATGGTTTTAGATATAATGATAGGACTAGGGTTAACAAGGTAGATCATAACCCTAAGAAAAGCATGCATCATGATCAACCTAGAACCTTAGGACCCAAGGATCATGACACTAATCCCAAGAAGGGAAGGAATGTGCCTAGAAAAGAGGGTAGGTCTAGGAATGCCCAAAGTGGACATATGGACTCTAAGATAAAAGGTTTAGAAAGGGAAAATCAAAGCCTTGAGGGCAAAGCTTGATAAATTAGAAAAGACCTTAGAAAGATTCAAGGTTAGATCTAAAGGTCTAGATATGGTGTTGGGTAGTTTAAAACCCAACTATGATAGATCGGGGTTGGGCCACCGATCTAAGGTCTCCAAGGATAACAAAAAGAAATATGCTGGGAAGGCATATGATCATGGCAAGAAGGAGAAGTCAAAGGATGGCAAGGGGATGCCATCCAAAGGGAAAGAAAATGACTTAACCAAGGACAAGGTGTCCAAGGTTAAGAATGTTAGGTTTATAGGCCAAGAATCACCGGGGACTCACCGGTGTGGTCTAGTATGAGTTGAGTCACCTAGGGAGGTGGCTAGGGCTAAGAGCTTAAGGGAGAGCTCTAGAAGCCTTTGGGGTTCACGGTAAATGGATCTCAAGAGTTTCTCTCCTAGAAAATAGGTGAAATGTGTGAAAAAGGGTTGGAAGACTTGTGTAAGTCTTAATCCTAGGCTTTGACACATTAAAATGGAATTTAGGGAGAAAAAGATGAAAATAGGGTTATATTATGTAAAATTAAGGTTTAATAGGGTTTTACCATATAATTCAGTGCTAGAAATGAATTGTGATCAAGTATGAGAAGATTTATTAAAGAGAAGTCAAAATTAGAACTTTTGGGATAAGCTAAAATGATACACTTTAGGAAGAATGGAATTTCGTGCCAATCTTGGGATATGAAGTACATTTGTTTGGAAACATATTTTTCCCAAATAGATATAGGCTTCACAAATCTCCCTACAAAATTTCAGATTTTTCGGAGATTTATGGAATTATCTAGGCGTTTCTAAAATTGGGCTGAAAACCTGAAATTCAGGTATCAGTCGACTGCCCTGGGGGCAGTTGACTGATCCGAAGTGAATTCAGCCCTGGGACCATTCTGTGAGTTTTCGCAGTCGACTGCCCCAGGGGCAGTCGACTGATCCATTAGGTTAAGTGTGAAAAGACCTATTAGCTGATCAGAAATTACAAGATTAAAATCATAGGAGAATGTTATGCTATATTGAGAGATTTTATGTCATAATTTGATATTATGGGTTGAAATTCAATGAATGATATTAAATGATAAATGTTTGGTGAATGAAAGGATATGGATGTTTTCCATAAGGTATCTAGGTTTAAGAAATAAATGTTGATGCAGTCTGGCCATGATTGTTGTTTTGGTGTTGACATCGATTTTAGTTTAGGTTGATTATGATTATGATGATTATGATTAAGTCCTGGTCAGGGATCATGCATGGTATGGAAAATCCTGGCTTGGAGGGCTAGGTGTTGGAAAATCCTAACTTGGAGGGTTAGGTGTTGGAAATCCTAGCTTGGAGGGCTAGGTGTGTGAAAAGTCCTAGCTTGGAGGGCTAGGTGAAAAGTCCTAACTTGGAGGGTTAGGTGCAAATTCCAATCTTGGAGAATTAGGTGAAAAAGTCCTGGCTTGGAGGGTCAGGTCCTAGCTTGGAGGGCTAGGTGAAAAGTCCTAACTTGGAGGGTTAGGTGCAAATTCCCAATGTGGAGGATTAGGTGAGAAATCCTTAGCTTGGAGGGCTAAGGTGGATAAAACCCTAGCTTGGAGGGCTGGGTTGGAGCCCCTGGATCGGTCTGGTGACCGATCAAGGAGTTGGCACGGTGCTCCTTCGTGGATCGGTCTGGTGACCGATCCAGCGATGACTGATCGGTCTGGTGACTGATCAGGGAGTATGCGTTTCACCCATTGACTGGCTCCTGATCGGTCTGGTGACCGATCAGGGAGTGAACAGTGAGGTTGAGTTCCCTTGCTGAACTGCTCCTGATCAGTCTGGTGACCGATCAGGATCATAGTGCAGATCGTTCTGGAGAACGATCCAGCTTCGCGAGTTCCTCACCAAGATCGATCAGGATGGTGCCTGATCGGTCTGGTCATGATCTGATCGGTCTGGTGACCGATCAGGAGACACTCTGATCGGTCAGGTACCCGATCAGGAGTTTTGGACTGCGAAACTCAGAAATCGCCCAAATTAGAGGTGGATCGGTCCGGTGATCGATTCACAACCTGGGATCGGTCTGGTGATCGGTCCAGGAGAATTTCAAAGAAATCGCAATTTCTGATTGAGCGTCGGGGATCGATCAGGACGGAGCCTGATCGGTCTGGACCCAGCCTGATCGGTCTGGTGACCGATCAGGAGGCTCTCTGATCGGTCCGGTGACCGATCACTTTAATTCAAATTGCACTGTCAGGCGCTCTGATCGCGCCTGACCATATCCGATTCTCTGCTGCTTACATCTGATACTTGATTTACTGGTTGATATGCTGCTTTAATAGTCTGATTAAGCTACAGGTGACAGGGGAGGATTCAAACACTCAAGGAGAGTCAATGGAGACCTTTCCTTGGAGCAGATTTGTCCGTTTTTCCATCTCAGGTTGTAACGGCCGAGCTGCAGACTGGAGCTGAGACTGGAGCTTGGCTGAGGGAAGCTCAGGGAGTCCAGGGACAGCTCAGTGGTAGCTGGCGTTGGCAGATGAGCAGCTGGGAGCTGCAGGGATGGTGTCATCTGGTGCTTGGTGGAGAAACAAAAGAGAGAAGAAGACTTCAGTTGAAGAAATAGTTCGAGAGTTCTAAGTGTTCGAGCTTGCTAAAGTTCTTGCTGCGATTTTGTGTTCTTCACACTTGACTTGCTGTGTGCGTGTGCTGTTGATTCTTTGAGCAAGTCATTAAGATCTGAGGAGCAATCAACTCTTACGCGAGTGCTGGGAGGAAGGAACAAGGAGCTTGGAGTCCAACAGTGAGAAGACACGAAGGAGGGAGTCCTTGCGTGAGATCGTCGCTGGGTGGAGCTCGAGATAAGCTTGCTGTGTTCTTGTCCTTGCTAAGTGCTGAGTAAGAGTTTTCTTTGTGTTTCATTAAGCTTAAATCTATATCTTGTTTGAAACGCTGTGGAGAGGTTTCTCCACCAAGAAGGAGGTTGCTTCATATCCGGTGAACACCGGGGCTTGATCTGCCGACGATCAAGGGATCGCCCACCTTAAGGGCACGCCAAGGAGTAGGGGCAAGTTATCCCCAAACCTTGTAAACCCTCCATGTTAGCGTTCTTGATAGTTGCGATTGTTTGCTTTCAATTCTGTTTTGGTTTTCTGCACTGCTTTGTTTTCCTTTGCTTCTTCCGCTGTGCTACTGATAAGTTGAGTGCAGAAATCTTGATAAGTGCCAAAGGTCCAAGTGATTGGCTATATTCACCCTCCCTCTCTAGCCATCCAGTTTCCAACAATTGGTATCAGAGCTTGGGGCTCTGTTTGCGGCTTAACATCCGAGAGTTATCAACAAGATGGCGTTGAGAGAAGGCTTCTCCACCACCCGACCTCCATTCTTCGATGGCGCTGACTTCCAATATTGGAGATCGAAGATGGAATATTATTTGAAGATGGATATCCATACTTGGTTCGCGGTGAAGGAGGGATTTACCCCTCCTAAGGATGATGAAGGCAAAGAACTCGAATCATGGCGGTGGACCGCCGAACAAACTCGAAAGAGTGAAGTCGACGCGAAGGCAGTTGTCACTCTACAATGTGGCATGAATAAAGACCAACTCATCAAGGTTGGTCCTTTCACAAGTGCAAAGGACTTGTGGAACAAGCTCATCGAACTTCACGAGGGCACCCGAGATTCAAGAATCGCCAAGAGGGACTTGTTCCTCAATCAACTTCAAAATCTCTCCATGAAGGAGAATGAATCGGTAAGTGAGCTTCATAGTTGGTTCAAGGAAGTCCTCAATGGGCTTCATTCGATTGATTAAAAGGTCGAGAATCGCGACCTTGTCAGGTATGTAAAAAAAACATTTCCAAGGAATGCTTTGTGGTCATCCATGGTGGATGCCTACAAAGTATCTAAGGATTTATCCATTGTTAAGTTAGATGATTTGTTTTGTGAAATGGAATTGCATGAAATGGCTAACAAAGGCCCCAAGGAGAAGGGAATTGCCTTACTTGCAGGTGACCGGTCAAACAAGAAGAAGAAGGAGAAGAAGAAGGAGAAGGAGGTCTCCTCATCTTCATCCTCTTCCAAATCCGAGTCCGATTCCGAAGCAGATGGCAGCGGCTCCTCATCCTCCGAAATGGCGAACTTTGTGAGAAGGATGATGAGAAAGGGTCGACGCCTCAAGAGTAGAGGTAACTCTAGTGAAGTTAAACTTGATAAGACTAATGCATCTTGCTTTGAGTGTGGTAGGAAAGGGCATTTCAAGAATGAATGTCCAAAACTTAAGAAGAAGGAGGAGAAATCCAAAAGAAAAGAAGAAAAATCCAAGAAGAAGAAGAAGGCCTTGAAGGCCACTTGGGATGAGTCTGTTGGGTATGACTTGGTGGGTTTCCTAAGCGGATACCTGTTCGATCCGAGAGACCTCTCTATGCCTACGGATTAAAAAATTTAATCTGAATAGAGAGTCATTTCCCATCGACCGTCTCGTGCCATATCGAACGATTCAAATTGCAACTTAGCCAATTACCAAAATTGGTCTTGCAATTTGCTCGACCGTTCGACCGCGGAAAAGGCGACGAGTTGATCGTCGACTTTTGTGTTTATGGTCGGGGTCTAGTTAAATAATTATTGACTATGATTCGCAATCAAAATAATTAAATAACAAACATGAAATGACGAGACAATTGAATAAGGTACAAATAAGAATGAAAGGAGCCAAGGAAGAATATACCTTCCGTTACCTTATGATCTTCTACCGTATGACCCTCCCCTCTTGGACGTCGTGTGGGCGACGATCTCCCAAGAATCGTGATCACCAAGTTGATCCCTTCTCCTTGCGTCAACCAATCCCTTATCAAAGGGATGCTGCCGGCCACTCCAAGGAGATAATCCAAACACAAAACTTTACTATTTCTTTTTTTTCACCGCCGGCACCCGAGCTTCTTCTCCACATGGAATTCTGCAAATTGCACGCAACTTCTCCTCAGAACAAGTTGAGCGACTTGCCTTCTGCAAGCTGCGTCCGCAACTTCTCGCCTGT
This sequence comes from Boesenbergia rotunda, assembly GCA_024364735.1. Lineage (NCBI taxonomy): Eukaryota > Viridiplantae > Streptophyta > Magnoliopsida > Zingiberales > Zingiberaceae > Boesenbergia > Boesenbergia rotunda. Next base: position 30,964 of record JAGFNQ010001617.1, read on the forward strand.
TGCAACTTTTCTCCCTTTAGCAAAGAGACGTGAGCCACTTTGCAACCTTGGAGTTGCAACTTTGCTCTCGGGAAAAAATTGCTCTTTCTTCCACTGCTCCAAGAGGCAATTTATAAGAAATTGCCATAAGAGAATTTAATTGCATGCAATTAATCATGCATGGAGAAGTAACGCATGGAGAAAGAAACGCATGGAGAAGAAACGCATACAATTAACCCTTGCATGCGTTACATGCGATTTGGAGCAATTTTAATTGCATTCGAGCCGTGCTAAATGCAAACAGTGCTCCATTAGAGCAATTTAATTGCATGAAGCAATTAATTTCTCTTGCACGTAGTGCTCACTTGGAGCGAATAAATGCAAACAGTGCTCCATTAGAGCAATTTAATTGCATGAATTCTTTCGTTCGGCGCCGCAGAGTGAAACGAGGGAGAGAGAGAGGAGAGAATAGTTGAGGTTAGGATTTTTTGTGATCTATTAGATTAATCATCAACTTGGTTTCATACCATCATGGGGTATTTATAGGGCTACGATAGGGACCATGAGGAGGAGTTGGATCTTGGCCTGCTAATGAACCCTGTCCATTAATGAGGATCCATTCCACTAAAGTGCCCCCATTGGATTACCTCACCAACCCCCATATTTACATATGGGCTCCACTTATTACGAGTCGTCCATCCCCTCGTATTTAAGATCTCGCATGCCCGTTAATTAATTAAATTACTGACAATTTAAATTAATTAACTTCTAGATCCTTGACTAGTACCATTCAACCTTATCATCGTGCCGGATCAAATCCACCTGCAGGGTTTAGCACGATGAACCTTTTGAGCTCATCAAGGGGGCATCATCATCCCGACTCACCAGGACACGGATTTCGTCAATAATCAATGACACACCATATAATTAATATTATTTCCCAACTTACCAGGCCTATCGATCTAACAGAATAGATCTCGCCCATTGGTAAATCAAAGAACTAATAATTAATTATATGTGCCCGTTATTATATCGGGATTTAGGAATCATACTCCATAATAAATCTGAGGTTCTATCCAATTATTAAATCAATACAAATTGGATGACCTCTGGTTTTGGTCTTGCTCAATGTACTCAAAGCACACTAGTATAATCCTTTGGTCAAGACCAACCACACCTAATTACACTACAACCATTCAGATGGGTTGTCCAATTCCATCTCGGTTGTGGGCCTCTATTTATACTAAGCAAGGAACTGATAACATGATCTTCCGTGTGACACCACACACCATGTTATCTACAATGCAAAGTAATTGGACTTCATGCATGTACTAATATAAACATGCACCTAGTGTAGTTGTGATTCTCTTTTCAAAATAAAGATGTTCATATATATAAAAGAAGCATGTCTTTCAGTATACACATCTATCAATCTCCCACTTATACTCAAAGACTTTGCTGTTCTCTCACAGTCATACATCTGACTCCCATATCCTCCACATGTCGATCAAAAACTCTAGCTGGAAGAGCTTTAGTGAAAGGATCTACCAGGTTGTCCTCTGATGCAATCTTGATGACAGCCACTTCACCTTGCTTTACGATTTCTCGTATCAGATGGTACTTGCGCTCTATGTGTTTACTTGCCTTATGGGCTCGTGGTTCCTTCAAGTTTGCAACTGCACCACTGTTATCACAAAAGATTATGATAGATCTTGGAAAACCAGGAATCACATCCAAGTCCATGATGAAGTTCCTGAGCCATACAGCTTCTTTAGCTGCCTCTGAGGCTGCCACATACTCAGCTTCCATGGTGGAGTCCGCTATGCATTTTTGCTTGGCACTCCTCCAAACAATGGCTCCACCTCCTAAAGTAAATACAAATCCTGAGGTAGACTTACTCTTGTCCCTGTCTGACTGGAAATCTGAATCTGTATAACCCATAGGGACTAATTGGTCTGCCCGATAAACCAGCATATAATCCCTAGTCCGTCTCAGGTATTTTAATATATGCTTTACCGCATTCCAATGTCCCTGTCCAGGGTTACTTTGATATCTGCTAACCATGCCCACGGCAAAACAGATGTCTGGTCTCGTACATAACATAGCATAGATTAGGCTTCCTACTACCGAGGCATAAGGAATCGCCTTCATTTCCTCTATCTCCTTTGATGTTTTCGGACACATCTCCTTGGATAGAGGAACTCCATGCCTGAAAGGAAGGAAACCCTTCTTGGAGTTTTCTATGCTAAAACGAGCCAGGACAGTGTCAATATATGAAGCTTGGGATAAGCACAACATCCTTTTCTGGCGATCCCTTATGATCTTGATCCCAAGGATGTGTCCCGCTTCTCCTAAGTCCTTCATATCAAACTGTTTTGACAACCAGACCCTTACGTCTGATAACACTTTGACATTGTTGTCAATTAACAAAATGTCATCTACGTAAAGTACAAGAAACACCACTACGTTTCCGTCACATCTCTTATATACACATGACTCATCCGGGCTTTGAGTAAATTCATATGACTGGATTACTTCATCAAAGCGAATGTTCCATGATCGCGAAGCTTGCTTCAATCCATAAATGGACCGATTAAGCTTACATACTAGATGCTCTTTGCCCTTTTCAATGAACCCTTCTGGCTGTTTCATGTAGATGGTTTCCTCAAGACTTCCGTTAAGGAAAGCTGTCTTGACATCCATCTGCCATACCTCATAGTCCATATGAGCTGCTATAGACAAGAGAATCCGGATCGACTTAAGCATGGCTACCGGTGAAAAGGTCTCCTCATAATCGATACCTTCTTTCTGAGTATACCCTTTCGCAACAAGCCTAGCTTTGAAGGTCTCAACCTTCCCGTCTGATCCTCTCTTCCTTTTGTAGATCCACTTGCATCCAATGGCTTTCACACCATCGGGTAGTTCTACTAGCTCCTAGACATGATTAGAATCCATAGATTCTATCTTAGAGTTCATTGCCCTTTGCCAAGAATCTGCATCCTAATCTTGGAGGGCCTCGTCATAGGTCCAAGGATCTTGTTCATGTTTACTAGAGACCAAGTCTGATGACTCCCCCAAAAACATGAACCTTTCAGGCTCTCTAACAACCCTCCCACTGCGACGAGGCAGCACCTGTGTATCTTCTGTGACACGCGGTGCAGTGACATGTGGTGTATCTTCTTGTACAATTGGTCCTAAAGTTGGAACGTCCCCTCTTAACTCTTCAAGCACTAGTCTACTCTTGGGCTTATGGTTCATCACATAGTCTTCTTCTAAGAATCTGGCATTTGTGCTAATGATTACCTTCTGATCCTTAGGATTATAGAATAGACCACCCTTCGTTCCTCTAGGATAGCCTACGAACAAACATACCTCCGTACGAGATTCCAACTTATCAGTATCTCCCTTCAGCACATGTGCTGGACTACCCCAAATGCGAACATGTCTTAGACTGGGCTTGCGCCCAGTCCACAGTTCTGTTGGAGTAGAAGGGACTGACTTTGACGGAACCAAGTTCAGTATGTATGCTGCCGTTTCCAGAGCATATCCCCAGAATGAATCAGGTAAGTCTGAATAGCTCATCATTGACCTAACCATTTCCATAAGAGTCCTATTCCTTCTTTCTGCCACACCGTTCTGTTGTGGCGTACCGGGTGCAGTCAGCTGGGACTGAATCCCAGCTTCTGATAGGTAGGTCCTAAACTCTCCAGAGAGGTACTCGCCACCACGATCAGATCGTAGTGTCTTGATACTTTTACCTCGATGTTTCTCCACATCAGCCTTGAACTCCTTGAATTTATCAAAGCATTCAGACTTGCGGCGCATCAGGTAAATATATCCATACCTTGAATAATCGTCAATAAAGGTGATGAAATATTCAAAGCCACCTCTAGCCTGGATTGACATAGGACCACATAAATCAGAATGAATCAGTTCTAGCACATCTTTGGCCCTATACCCCTTAGCCTTGAAAGGCCTCTTGGTCATCTTACCTTCTAAGCAAGACTCACAGATCGGGAAGTCTTCCACCACTAATGAACCCAAGGGCCCATCAGCTATCAACCTCTGAATCCTACTAAGGTTAATATGACCAAGCCTAAGGTGCCAAAGATATGTCTGATTCATCTTAGAAGGCTCCTTTCTCTTATTTAGGTTAGACGATGAGATATTAACCTCTGTGGGAGTCCTTGGTTCTAGAGTGTATAGATTGCCAATCATAGTACCCGAACAGATAATCTCACTATTTCTTTTTATAACAACTTTGTTATTGAAAGCAACAGAATATCCATCCATAATTAACATAGAAACTGAAATCAAATTCTTTCTAAATGTAGGTACATATAAGCAATCTCTCGGAACTAATACTTTATTTCTCTCGAAAGATAAATAAAAAACTCCCACTGAAACTGCTTCCACATTCGTAGCATTGCCCATATAGACCACGATTTCTCCTTCAGCTAGCCGTCGGGTTTCCTGGAACCCCTGTAGAGTATTGCAGACATGGTCAGTGGCTCCCGTATCTACACACCAGGTATTGGTAGATAGCACCGCTAAACATGTTTCAACGACTAAACATGAAGAAATACCTTTATCTTGACGACGGGGACAGTCCGCCTTCCAGTGTCCAGTTTGCTTACACGTGAAGCACTTGCCTTTCGGCTTCTTCACGCTAGTTCGATGTCCCTACGATGTAGCTGCCTTCTTGAACCCTCCTTGTTTCTTCTTCTTCTTGCTTTTCGGCATAGAAGAGGAAACCCTCTGAGTCACTAAGGCCTGCGAGTTCTGACGAAAGAGCCCCTCTGCCGACTGGAGTTCTCCCAGGAGTTCCCCCAATGTATACTCATGCTTATTCATGTTATAGTTGAGCCGGAACTGCTCAAAACTCCTAGGCAGAGATTGGAGTATTATATCGACCTGGGATTCCCCGTCGATAGATCCTCCAAGAACCTCAATCTCGTTGAGGTGGGCCATCATCTTTAGGACATGATCCCTCACGGGTGTCCCTTCGACCATAGTGGTCGTCATCTGATTCTTCATCGCCAGCTGCCTAGCGGCACGACTCTGGTGCCCAAAAAGCTCCTGAAGGTTCAGCATCATATCACAAGCAGTGGGCATGGCCTGATGCTGATGCTGCAGTACATTCGACATGGATGCCAGAATGTAACACCGCGCCATCTCATCTGCCTTAACCCATTTCTTGTAATGCTCCTTCTGCCCTTCACTAGAATTGTCGCTAGGTTTATCAGGACATTTTTCGGTGAGCACAAATTTGTACTCTTCAGCCGTAAGGACTATGTCAAGGTTTCTCTTCCAGTCAATATAGTTGAGTCCAGTAAGTTTATTCTCCTTAAGTATTGTAGCTAGTGGGTTAAAAGCCATTTTGAAAATCCTGAGAATCACAACACACACTACTTTAGAAATCGAAAATAAATTGATTCCTCACAACAATAAATTTTCAAAATCAACCAACACCTCTAAACACCGAGAAATCTGCATACCACGATGGTGTGGACGTATACGAATTTCCACATTCGTAAGAGGAGGTTTTACCCATTAATCTTACTATCATGTCAACCTAACTTTTTGACATGTAAGATTAATAGTTGGTCCACTTCGGCTCTGCAAAATAATAGCAGTGACTCCGATGGGGAGGATACTATTATTCGCATCTAAGTGTTCACCATTACACGACACTAAGAAAATTATCTCTGATTATGTGTCTTCCGATGGGGAAGTGCACACGCTCTTTAACAATTTTCTATAGTCTTTTCCGACCCAGTGATCCGTAGAACAAGTCCATCCGATGGGGAGGAAGGCACTCAGAGCCGACACGCAGACTTGTTCGCATCACTTGTCGGATTGTAATGGAAGCCATGGGACCCTTAGGGTCCCTCTCCCACTTAGTAATTTATCACGAGGAATTTTAACTAGCACAATCATACAACAAGCACATAACCAACATATGAAAAATAGAGAATCCTAGATTTTCCAACTTTCATGGCCTTGGTCTCTAATGCGCCTCCAGTCGTGTCGTCACCTCGTCAACCCCAAGGATTTATTAATTACAATAATTTGTAAAACCATTCACACAATCATTATTTAGCCATGATAAGTTGGAATCTCGTGCCTACAACACAAAGTTAGCCTACGTACATCCACATATCATCCAGCTAAATAAAATGTATGAAAATATAAAAAATTAACCAATCCTCAAACACACAAAGCCGGAAACCTCAGCTCTGATACCAATTGTTGGGTATGACTTGGTGGGTTTCCTAAGCGGATACCTGTTCAATCCGAGAGACCTCTCTATGCCTAGGATTAAAAAATTTAATCTGAATAGAGAGTCATTTCCCATCGACCATCTCGTGTCGTATCGAACGATTCAAATTGCAACTTAGCCAATTACCAAAATTGGTCTTGCAATTTGCTCGACCGTTCGACCGCGGAAAAGGCGACGAGTTGATCGCCGACTTTTGTGTTTATGGTCGGGGTCTAGTTAAATAATTATTGACTATGATTCGCAATCAAAATAATTAAATAACAAACATGAAATGACAAGACAATTAAATAAGGTACAAATAAGAATGAAAGGAGCCAAGGAAGAATATACCTTCCGTTACCTTATGATCTTCTACCGTATGACCCTCCCCTCTTGGACGTCGTGTGGGCGACGATCTCCCAAGAATCGTGATCACCAAGTTGATCCCTTCTCCTTGCGTCAACCAATCCCTTACCAAAGGGATGCTGCCGGCCACTCCAGGGAGATAATCCAAACACAAAACCTTACTATTTCTTTTTTTTCACCGCCGGCACCCGAGCTTCTTCTCCACATGGAATTCTGCAAATTGCACGCAACTTCTCCTCAGAACAAGTTGAGCGACTTGCCTTCTGCAAGCTGCGTCCGCAACTTCTCGCCTGTTGCAACTTTTCTCCCTTTAGCAAAGAGACGTGAGCCACTTTGCAACCTTGGAGTTGCAACTTTGCTCTCGGGAAAAAATTGCTCTTTCTTCCACTGCTCCAAGAGGCAATTTATAAGAAATTGCCATAAGAGAATTTAATTGCATGCAATTAATCATGCATGGAGAAGTAACGCATGGAGAAAGAAACGCATGGAGAAGAAACGCATACAATTAACCCTTGCATGCGTTACATGCGATTTGGAGCAATTTTAATTGCATTCGAGCCGTGCTAAATGCAAACAGTGCTCCATTAGAGCAATTTAATTGCATGAAGCAATTAATTTCTCTTGCACGTAGTGCTCACTTGGAGCGAATAAATGCAAACAGTGCTCCATTAGAGCAATTTAATTGCATGAATTCTTTCGTTCGGCGCCGCAGAGTGAAACGAGGGAGAGAGAGAGGAGAGAATAGTTGAGGTTAGGGTTTCTTGTGATCTATTAGATTAATCATCAACTTGGTTTCATACCATCATGGGGTATTTATAGGGCTACAGTAGGGATCATGAGGAGGAGTTGGATCTTGGCCTGCTAATGAACCCTGTCCATTAATGAGGATCCATTCCACTAAAAGACCCCCATTGGATTACCTCACCAACCCCCATATTTACATATGGGCTCCACTTATTACGAGTCGTCCATCCCCTCGTATTTAAGATCTCGCATGCCCGTTAATTAATTAAATTACTGACAATTTAAATTAATTAACTTCTAGATCCTTGACTAGTACCACTCAACTTTATCATCGTGCCGGATCAAATTCACCTGCAGGGTTTAGCACGATGAACCTTTTGAGCTCATCAAGGGGGCATCATCATCCCGACTCACCAGGACACGGATTTCGTCAATAATCAACGACACACCATATAATTAATATTATTTCCCAACTTACCAGGCCTATCGATCTAACAGAATAGATCTCACCCATTGGTAAATCAAAGAACTAATAATTAATTATATGTGCCCGTTATTATATCGGGATTTAGGAATCGTACTCCATAATAAATCTGAGGTTCTAGCCAATTATTAAGTCAATACAAATTGGATGACCTCTGGTTTTGGTCCTGCTCAATGTACTCAAAGCACACTAGTGTAATCCTTTGGTCAAGACCAACCACACCTAATTACACTACAACCATTCAGATGGGTTGTCCAATTCCATCTCGGTTGTGGGCCTCTATTTATACTAAGCAAGGAACTGATAACATGATCTTCCGTGTGACACCACACACCATGTTATCTACAATGCAAAGTAATTGGACTTCATACATGTACTTATATAAACAGGCACCTAGTGTAGTTGTGATTCTCTTTTCAAAATAAAGATATTCATATATATAAAAGAAGCATGTCTTTCAGTATACACATCTATCAGAGTCATCCTCAAGCTCATCCGATGAAGAGAAGGAGGAGAAGAGCACAAGGCATGTGGCACTTATGGCTCTTGGAGAGGAAAGCAGTGATGAATCTTCAAGTTCCTCAAACGCGGCTTCATCATCTTCGGATGATGAAGATGTAACTTCTCCCGAGCTTGAAAAATGTTTTAGAGTAATTGCATGTTTAACTAGTATGCTTAAGAAATCAAAAAATAAGGTTAAAGCATTGCAATTAGAAATTGATCAATTGAAATTATCTGGAGATGGTAACATTGATGATTTGCATGTTGAATTGTTAGAAGATGAAATTAAATCATTGAAACTTGAAGTTAAAAACTTAAAATCCTCTAAGGTTGAGGAAGTAGATGATTTGCAAGATGACTTACTAGTAGAAGAAAACAAATCCTTGAAGAATGAAGTTGAGAAACTCAAGAATATTCTTGAGAAGTTCTTAACTAGCTCTAAGACCCTAGACATGATCTTAAATGCCCAAAGAGCGGTCTACAATAGGGCCGGTATTGGTTACCGTCCTAAGGAACCCTCATTTGTGTCTCTTATGTCTAAGACTGATATGAGACAATCTAGGACACCCAAGGTTCAAAAGAAAGTGGTCAAGGCATGGGTGCCTAAGTCATGTTTAGTTGATGCTTTAGGTCCCAAGGTTTGGGTACCTAAAACTTCTATTTTTCGAATTGTGTAGGTTATGATTGAGGGGGAGCATCTATCAACTTGGTTCGTTGATAGCGGATGCTCCAAACACATGACCGGGGATAGATCATTATTTACCACACATCACAAGAAAAGTAGAGGTAATGTATCATTTGGTAACAATGGCAGTCTTAAGGTCATAGGAATAGGAGACATTCAAATATCCGAATGTCATAGAATCTCAAATGTCTTTTTAGTCAAGGGGATGAAATTTAATCTCCTAAGTGTAAGTCAATTGTGTGACACGGGTTACACAATTGATTTCCAACCAAGTCAATGTCTAGTTAGACAACATGACACCTTGGACACGGTACTAATAGGAGCAAGAGTAGACAATATTTATCAAGTTTCATTTAAAAGTGCTACTAATGCTTTTGCTAAGTGTTTCATGTCAAAAGAAGAAGAGTCCACCCTTTGGCACCGGAGGCTAGCGCATGTGAACGTGAAGAACATCCGGAAGTTGGCCAACAAGGGGTTAGTCCGTGGCTTACCAAGCATCAAGTATGAAAAAGACAAACTTTGTGATGCATGTCAAATGGGTAAGCAAACAAAATCTACACATAAAGGTAAAAGCGCTGTAAGTACTTCTACTACATTAGATTTACTTCACATGGATCTATTTGATTGTAGTACTATCATATCGTTGAATGGAAGTAGATATTGCTTTGTGATCATTGATGATTTCACTAGATATACATGGACTTACTTTTTAAAATATAAGGACCAAACCTTAGATGTTTACATTTCTTTTTGTAGGGGGTAGAAAATGAAAAGTCATTAACAATTAAGACAATTAGAAGTGACCATGGAGGTGAATTTCAAAATCAAAGGTTTTTGGAATTTTGTCAAGATAGGGGTTATAGACATGAGTTCTCTACTCCTAGAACTCCACAACAAAATGGTGTTGTAGAGAGGAAGAACCGTGTACTTCAAGAGGCAGCACGAAGCATGCTTAATGAGTACTCACTCCCGAGTTACTTATGGGTTGAAGCTGTAAATACAGCTTGCTATGTGCAAAACCGGGTTCTCATTCATAGGTTTTTAGGGAAGACTCCCCATGAACTTTGGTTTGGAAAACCACCTACGGTTAAATACCTTCGGGTGTTTGGTTGTAAGGTGTTCATTCTAAACATCAAGGATCATCTTGGAAAGTTCACGGCAAAGGCTGATGAAGGGATACTAGTCGGGTACTCCCTCGTTAGCAAAGCCTATCGAGTCTACAACAAGAAGTCTAGACTAGTTGAAGAATCTTCTGATGTTGTCTTTGAAGAAATTCCAAAAGTCAATGGTCAACCAGAAGATGAAGTCCAATTCGAACTTAGGAGACTAAGTTTGAATGAAAGTCCAAATGTTGTTGATGGTGATGAATCCGATGACGGTGAGCCTAGACAATCCATAGATCAGCCGGATCCTGAGACTGAACTTGTGTCTAGTGAACCCATTCAAGAAGCACCACCAACACCAAGGCAAACTAGATTAGCCTCTAGTCATCCCCAAGACCAAATTGTTGGAGACATCCATCATGGGGTTAGAACTAGATCATTCTTCCGGAATGAGGCTAATGAAGTTGCCCTAATTTCCGAAATTGAACCTAGAAAAATTGATGAAGCATTAAATGATCCCGATTGGATTATTGCAATGCAAGATGAACTAGGTCAATTCGAAAGGAGTCAAGTTTGGGACTTAGTCCCTAGACCTAAGAAGACCACCATCATTGGAACCAAATGGGTCTTCAAAAATAAATTGAACAATAAGGGAGAAATCATTAGAAATAAGACACGCATAGTAGCCAAGGGCTATAGTCAAGTTGAAGGCCTTGATTATGATGAGACCTATGCTCCCGTGGCACGATTAGAATCCATTCGATTGATGCTTGGATTTGTAGCACATCGTGGCTTCAAATTATACCAAATGGATGTCAAATCGACCTTTCTAAATGGTTTGATTAGAGAAGAGGTCAACGTCGAACAACCTCCGGGGTTTGAGAGTACCGAATTTTCAAACCACGTGTTCAAGCTCAAAAAGGCACTCCTATGGCCTTAAACAAGCACCCCGGGCTTGGTATGAGCGGTTGTCGACATTCCTAATTGAGAAGGGCTTCGTTAGAGGCCAAATAGACCCTACACTATTTCTACGGAGATGGTGACAATATTTTTGTAGCCCAAGTATATGTCGATGACATAATTTGTGGCTCAAACAATAAGGGCTATTTAAATGAGTTCATTGGACACATGGAGAGTGAATTTGAAATGAGTCTAGTGGGAGAGTTGACTTTCTTCCTTGGACTTGAAATCAAGCAAACTCGCGATGGTATCCATGTGCACCAATCAAAGTACACACAAGAAATGCTTCGAAAATTCAATGAGTGATTCAAAAGAGGTAACCACTCCCATGGCTACAAACACAAATTAGACAATGATGAGAGTGGTAAACCCGTTGATTTGACTCAATATCGAAGCATGATAGGTAGTTTGCTATACCTCACAGCTAGTCGACCGGATATTCTATTTGCTGTGGGTATGTGCGCTAGGTATCAAGTTTGTGCCAAGGAATCTCACTTAATCGCTGTTAAGAGAATTTTGAGATATCTTAAAGGCANGTTAGGGTTGAGATAGGAGATGAGATTTTGGGGCCCAACCCTCTGATCTTGCTGTATCACCAAGGCTAGATCAGTGATTTAGGTTATCAGTGAGTTTTGAGCAAAACTCACTGATGGACCTCCCATATCTGGAATTCTGAAAACCTAGATCAGTAGTTAGGGTTGAGATAGGAGATGAGATTTTGGGTGCCCAACCCTCTGATCTTGCATGTATCACCAAGGCTAGATAAGTGATTTAGGTGTATCAGTGAGTTTTGAGCAAAACTCACTGATGGACCTCCCATATCTGGAATTCTGAAAAACCTAGATCAGTAGTTAGGGTTGAGATAGGAGATGAGATTTGGGTGCCCAATCCTCTGATCTTGCTGTATCACCAAGGCTAGATCAGTGGATTTTTATGTGCACACTAAGTACCAAATATTATCAGTTATCTTCTAAAAACGTCTTACACCCTATACAACTACAAATTTATTATCCACCAACTTAAATCAGAAGTATTTAATGTTTAACAGAGACCCTGAAATGACTTGATTTCAGGCCCACCCTGGGCCTGAAATGGATCTATTCAGGCCCAACTTCGGCCTGAAAGGTTTTATTTCAGGCCCTCCTTGGGCCTGAAGTGTTTTTATTTCAGGCCCGCCGTGGGCCTGAATTGATTTATTTCAGGCCCACCCTGGGCCTGAAATGGATCTATTCAGGCCCACCCTGGGCCTGAAAGGTTTTATTTCAGGCCCTCCTTGGGCCTGAAGTGTTTTTATTTCAGGCCCTAAGGTGGGCCTGAAATGATTTATTTCAGGCCCCACCGTGGGCCTGAATTCATTTTATTTCAGGCCCACCGTATTCCTGAAAGTAAATTTGATGCTCACCTTGGCCATTAAATAAAATCATGATTTATAGATTAATATTCTATATTTATCTATAAGTTGTGACCAAATCCTTTAATTTTATTTAATTATCAAAATTTACAATTTGAAACAAGTATTTTAAATTTATGGTAGAGATAATCCATCTTACTAATTCAATACAGAATGCATACCAATTTTCAATTCCTTCGAGACGATAAAGTCATGTTTTCAAATTATGTATCAGAAACCCACTTATGGACCTAGATCAGTACTTGGATATATGTCAGTAGTTAGAGTTAACCAAAGAGATGTTATTTCTGGTGTGCAAACTTTGTCCAAATCATTATGAGTTGTTTTCTTACCGTATCAGTTGGTACACTACATTGCAGCAACTCGATGTGAATCAACATCACACAATTGTTTTGTTTTTCTGGACAATAAATTATATTCATACAAATTACACAATTTCTATACAAATGGAGCCGAATCACCAGCAAAGGATGTTTTTTTACAACATTACTTCAAGAGATTGACACTCTCATGTTTTACAATACATGTCTCCCATAATATTTACTGTCAGATCAAATCTCATTTTCGTCATATCTCCTTGTTTGAAATCCATCTTCTCATCGTATAGGAGACATCGGACGTATTGCATAACAAAGAAGGCACAGTCCACGCTGAAAATAACAAATAGTATTTCAGATTTCAATAAGTTGGGTAATAAAATACTTTGATCATTTTAAAATTTTCAAACTCTTCCTCACTTACTGACCTATGTTCTTGTTGGGGACATTTTTGTCTAACGGAAGGCCATTTGTCCAAGGGATGATGACTTTGTAGATATGGATGAATAGCCGTAAGTTCCTCGCGAGTATATTGTTTAAGTTCTTTTACCTGTCAAATATATCATGAATTTCAATGACATTTTTTATCAAATGATGAACATATATATGAATAAAGGTAGGTAGCTCACCGCTGAGTCAAAATCATGCTTATATTTACGGCCACTAGCAAGAGAATTTAAATGAATGAAAGTCATTGCTTCTGTATCCACCGCCAACAAGTGAAAGTGTGTATTATCACTGCACAAAGGTATTAAAATATATCTAAACCCTTGTTCTATCATATCCGTCTTCATCACTTGTTGCATGGAAAACTTTCTTGACGATCTTATTGAAGCCTAAATAGTTGCAAAATCAAAATTATTAATAACCACATCATAATACTAGGTCTTCTACAATCTATTAATTCTTACTAATTTACATCACTTACTGTGAAGAAGGTTGAACAATATATTGACTTGTGGTATGGCCTACCAGATGTGGATGCTCCCCTAAATAACATTTTACAAAAGGCATCAATGACCTCGCCTTTTGTAAAAACCTCTCCATTGAGGATTTGTAAGAATGAATGCAATTTCAAAGCAAAGGGTGCATCCTCCCAGATAAATTCATTATCCAACCTGTCAAGTTAATTGATAAGATTATATATTAAAGCCCCAAATATATTAACTAAACTATGTTTCATAACTTACTTTAGGTTCTCCAATTTATTTATCACGTAGGCCACTTCTTTATCTTGATTTTTCTTCTTCGACTTCATAAAATGCTTCTTCACAAACTACATCGATACAATTTACACCAAACTAATTAATGACCAAATTCAATAAATTTGACGTAATTAATATGAAAATAAGTCACATACATCAATGCCTTGAAGCCTCATTTTGTATAGTTCGAAGGTCCTTCTTTTCTCCTCCTCTATATCTTCTTCAGACATGACTTCCATTACAGTAATGGTTTCTCTTGCTTCATCCATATCCTCCTCACTAAGTTTCCTTTTTCCCTTGTCCATGACATTTGATATTTGTTCCTTTCTCCGCTTCCCCTTATGTAATAGTTGGTGCCATACTGGACTCTCAATTGGAGTATCCCTGTAATCATACCGAGTTCGGTCACGTCCTCTCCTTGTTCTACAAGATACTGGATCAGAAAGAGGACTGACTACAGGATAGCTTTCTTGAGCCTCCATGCCCTTTTTTTCAATAATTGAAAGTAATTCCTTAACCCTTTCATTCAAACATATATTCTCCTCTGTTAGCTCCTTGATTAGGGTGTCTTTAAGAATGCATTCACCACATGACCTTACATCTTCTGTGTCATGTCCTTGTGATGTCGCTATTGGCTGTGGAATGTCATCCCCAATCTCAAGGTTCTCAAACAATGTGTTTTCATGTAGGTTAGGAATTATTTCAACAATCACCTGTCAATTACCAAGTACACAAATTTTACTGCTTCTATATCAAACTAACATAGATAAACTAACATAGATCACAGTTTACAATAATTACCTCTTCGGAGCTGATTTGGTTGACAAGGTCCCTTACCCTACTAATATGCGAAGGAATATTCCTCCACTTATTTATTCGGGGTCCTTCAACATTGTATGGTTTTTGAATGGGTACATGCTCCAAAAACCATGCCTACACAAAGTTTTCCAGCCAATTACATTAATAACAGCAAAATATTATAAAATATAATTTAGGTAAATTCTACTCACTGCCAAAAGCCCAGCAAATCCCTTTACATAAGGGAGGTTTGTGGTCCTCTGGTTTCCTTGACTTGATGAAAATAATTCCCCAATCTTAGGTAATTGGGGAGACAAAAATTTATGGATAGCTTCCACCCAGTTGAATCTACCAAGATTGTCATAATCATCTACTATATCTACAAGCCCTAGAGGGACCTTATATGTACTAGACGAAAATAAAACACAAACAAATATATACAAAATATAAAATTTACAAACTAATAACACATCATCCTCTGATTCAACACTTTTAGAATAATGTTTAAGTAAGTCCTCAATTCTTGTTCTAGTAGGTTGTTTTTCTTTTGAGAAGTAAGTACGATAGAGGTCACCCGATGCTTCAGTTGAATTAATAGGGATCGAAACTCCACGGTCCACTATACCCAGTACCAAAGCAACATCTCGTCTGGTGAACGCAACCGGTACACCTGAAACAATTAAAATCTTTAGTTATCATCAACAATATACGATTCAATTTATTTCTCGTTGGGCCTGAAATGAATTTACTTCAGGCCCACGTTGGGCCTGAAATAAATCATTCAGGCCCACGTTGGGCCTAAAATGAATTCATTTCAGGCCCACGTTGGGCCTGAAATGAATTTTTCAGGCCTACCTAGGGCCTGAAGTAAATTCACTTCAGGCCCTCGGTAGGCCTGAAATTATTTCATTTCAGGCCTACCGACCTGAAGTGAATTTCACCTTAAATTCACTCATTTAAATTGATCAAATATCAATCATTTAAGGTTAACTATATCTAAGTTTTATCTTACTATAGATACTGTTTATAATTCATAATTAAAACTATTACCTGAGAATTTAAAAACTTGCGAGGTTGAATCCCAACTTTCAAATATATTTACCAAAATTCCCCGGATATGCTGCAATTCTTGAATGTCCAAGAAAATACTGAAGGGCGACTCTTTGATCTTCGCAATGTGTTGATCTTTTAAAATTTCAAATGCTTCAACAAAATGTTTAAAATGGCCTAAAACACTGCACCAATGTAATTTTTTCCCAAACTCATCTGAACCCTACAGTTTTTATACATTACAAATTTATTCAGCAAAAATAAGTATAAACAATATCACAAGCAGTGTTTATTCAACAAAAATAAGTTTAAACAATATTACAAGCAGTGTTTATTCAGCAAAATTAAGTATAAACAATATCACATACCTTGGTGATTAATGCCAATGAAGAAGACGATGAGGAACCACCCACAGACCTTTTACCTGCCATTATTATGCAAATCAAACCTGCAGAAACCCTAAATCCTACTTTGATAGTGCCGAGCAGTATCAACTTCAACGTTAACACTTCAAGCAGCCTCAGGATCACACACTATCACTTTCCTGTATAGGAGCCTAGGTTTTGGTTGGGCGGAGGGAATCGAGGGAGTAGCAAACGACTAAAGCACAACTAGGGCACGCACAATGTCCTCCTTCAGCAATACCATTTACGTTTTCGCGGTGAGAGATAGAATGACCTTGCCATCCGAACCACATATTTTTATTTTACTGCAAAAGTGGTTCGGATGTCTCGAAAATGGTAATGGAAAAGGTGTATTGTGGCACCAAGGGTAGAATAGGAAGTTCACTTAAAGGGCTACGCCCTTTGGTAAAATAGAAACCATGGGACGCCCTTTGGTAATTTCGTATTGTTACGTACGCCCTTTGGTAAATTGCCGATATTTAAATCTTAAAATTTTAAATGCTAAATATATATAATATATCCTATGAGATGTAAAATTGATTATTTTGAAACTATAACAAAGAGAGACAATGAACCCTATAGGGAAAATCTAATTCGCTTAAATCCATTATAATCTAACATCTAAATTTAAAAATCTTAGGGGACGCTTAGTAAACGGGTTTAGAAGTCGAGAAGGAGAATGAAATCTATTTCATTCCCATTTATGATGCTTGGTATACGAGATCGGAATCAAAATATGGATATGATACTCTTGATTTTATAACCAAGCCCCCACTAGATTATCACCAAACCCATAAACCCCTCAATCAAAACATATTATCATTCCCATTGCCGAATATATACCAAGCGCCCCCTTAATCTTAAACCCTAAATATACTCCAAAACTTTTATTAATATATATATTATAATATAATATATATATATATATATATATATATATATATAATATATATATATATATATATATATATATATATATATATATATATATATATATACTATGTTGCGAACATCTCGTCGCAAATCCGTGCACATCGAACTCGAGGCGCCGAGCCTTCTTTTATTTAATTTATTTTTTGAGTGAAGGCACCTACAATACAATTGAAGGCGCCTTCACTCGAGTGCTTAGTAATTTTGTATTTTTTTTAATTTTTTGGGATATATTATACATCTTTAGGGAGTAAAATTATAGGGATATATTATACATCTTTAGGGAGTAAATTATAAGATTTAGGAGTTAGATTATAGTAGGTTTAAGCTAATAAAATTTTTCCTCTAGGGTTTCAGTCTTCTCTCTTAGGTTATACTGTTCAAAATAAAATAATTTTGATGCTCATGGGGTATATTATAAGTATTTTAAGATTTAGGATTTAAGAGTTGGGTTATAGTGGGCTTAAGCAATAAAATTTTTACTCAAGGATTCATTATTCTCTCTTGGATTATAGTGTTCAATATAAAAAATTTTTGGTATTAACGGGATATATTATATATACTATTTATGAGAGGAAATGCTATTTTAAAAAAATAAAAAGAAAAAAGGCGCCTCCCATGAAAATATAAAGAAAAAAAGAGGCGCCTCCAATGTTTGGGTTTTTTTTTAAAAATAATCGATTTGAGGCGCCTCTAATTGTATTAGAGGTGTCTCGAGTCATGTTGTGTACAGGTTCACACACGTTGTCCGCATCAGAGAAAAACTCTCACTGTATATAAATTTGTTAAAATACGGACCAAACTCTCCACGCTCGCCCGCCACAAGACCCAAGGCGCCTTAAATTCCAAGGCGCCTTGGGTCCCTGGATTGATACAATTTTTTTAAAAAATTTTTAGGGGTATATTTAGGGTTTAAGATTTTAAGATTTATAAGTTGAATTATATTGGATTTAAACCAATAAGATTTGTCCTCTAGGGTTAAGTCGTCTGTCTTGGTTATAGTGTTCAAAATAAATAATTTTATATTCTCACGGGGTATATTATATATATATAACGTGTAAAATTTTAGGATTTATGGGTTGAGTTATAGTAGGTTTAAGTTAACAAGATTTTTCACTAGAGTTCAATCGTCTCTTGGGTTATAGTGTTCAAAATAACCAAATTTAGATCCTTATGGGTGCTAAGATGTATATGTGAAAACCACTACAAAATTAATCAACATTACCGACGGAAATTACCGATGGAATTCTGTCGGTAAATGCGTTTACAAACGGAATTCCGACGGAATTTTTGCCGTCGGTGTAAAATCCGTCAGTAAGAAATTTCCGTCGAAAATTTCGTACCGTCGATAAATTTTCCGACAAAATTTTTATTCCGTCGGAAAATACGACCGACGGAATCCTATTTTCTGATGGAAATTTCTGACATAATTAGTCATTTCCGTCGGAATTTTTTGATGGAATTAGCCATTTCCGTTGGTATTTTTCGATGGAAATTTGTGTTTGCGCTGGAAAATTTTCGACGGAAATCGTTATATCGTCAGAAATTTCCGACGGAATCGACTAATTCTGTCAGAAATTTTCGACGGAATCACGATTTCCATTGGAAATTTCTGACAGAATCACGATTTCCGTTGGAAATTTCCGACGAAATCACAATATCAGTCGGAAAAACATTTTTGATATTTTCTGACGAAAATCAATTTCCGTTGGTAATCCGTCGGTAATCCAAACAAAATTTTGTGATTTAATTCATATTTGGGATTAACATATATACAATTTTCAATCACAACATTCAAAAGAGAATAAGATATCCGCTATATTCAAAACACATCCAGCACATATAAAATAATATACAAACGAATTAAAACTCATCCAATACATATCCAATACATTCAAAGCTACAAAACACATTTGAGCATAGCCAAAACATCCACACACATATCAAAACACACATAATCTCATCTAAACACATACAAAACGTATCTAATACATTCAAAGTTATCAAGTACATCCAAATATAGACAAACATCCATACACATATAAAAACACACATAAACTCTGAATACATAAACTAAATTAAAAAAACATAAATTCCAACTATAGACAAAACATCTAAAATATGTAAATATGAATTCCAACTATAAAAAAAACTTACAAATAAATATAGATGTCTCATACTAACCGTTCATAGTAAGATCAATATAAAAAACTTGTAAAAGTTAAAATATATTAGATTATAATTAGAATGATATATATAGATGTCTCACAGTATATTTTACATGAATTAAAGTATATTTTACAAATGAATATAGATGTCTCATAGTATATTTTACATTAATTGTAAACTAATTTTAACTGTAATTAAAAAAAAAATACCTGAATCAAATATCAAATCTGTTGGAGATAAACAAAATATCACAGAGAAACCCTGGAATAAAAATCAAGTCAATATATAAGTAGACTATATTAACAAAATAAATATATTTTGCAAGGGTTAATATATGAAAAAAAAACACACATCCAACGATACATTATTCATAAATTAAAAAATTAATATGTAATTGAACATACCTCAAAAAAAACTTAATCAACCGAGTGAGAGGGCCCTAAACCCTGGAGTGTCCTGTGATGGCGGACGAGGCAAATAAGCTAGGAGGGATCGCATATGAGTCATGAGTTATCTATTTTCTGCAACAACCTTCTGATGCTCCTCATCTCTCCTTGCTTCATCAGCAGCCCTCGTCGCTTCATCAGCGACCCTCATCTCCTTCTCAGCGGTCATCCATTTCGCCATCTCTCCTCGTATTGATTGAACTTGAGTGCGCTGGTCTCGATTTTCTTCTAACATTCTGTACATCTTACTAGAATAAGATGAACGATAATTAGAACGACCCCTCGGCGTCCTCAAGCGATCATCAAATGCAACTTTGGCCGGAGAGCCAATGTCGTAGATGGTGGAGTTCTTTATCTGTCCACCAACAACATAATAATATATGTCATTAAGTGTGTCAGTGGATAGAGATTGTGACTCTCCCCCCTCCACTACAGGTTGAGATGCCTGAGTGACTCTCTCAGTGATTTCCATCTATATTGTAAAATATAACATGATTAAAAAGTAATTTGATGAAAAGTTCTAAAGGAAAGCAAAATAAAAACTAAATAATATTCTTACATGGATGGACTGTTGGGTATGGCTTGGTGGGTTTCCTAAGCGGATGCCTGGTCGATCCGAGAGACCTCTCTATGCCTACGGATTAAAAAATTTAATCTGAATAGAAAGTTGTTTCCCATCGACCGTCTCGTGCCGTATCGAACGATTCAAATTGCAACTTAGCCAATTACCAAAATTGGTCTTGCAATTTGCTCTATCGTTCGACCGTGGAAAAGGCGACGAGTTGATCGCCGACTTTTGTGTTTATGGTCGGGGTCCAGTTAAATAATTATTGACTATGATAAGCAATCAAAATAATTAAATAACAAACATGAAATGACGAGGCAAATAAGTAAGGCACAAAATAAGAACATAAGGAGCCAGGGAAGAATATATCTTCCGTTACCTTACGATCTTCTATCGTATGACCCTCCCCTCTTGGACGTCGTGTGGGCGACGATCTACCAAGATCCGTGGTCATCAAGTTGATCCCTTCTCCTTGCGCCAACCAATCCCTTACCAAAGGGATGCCGCCGGCCGCTCCTTGGAAGAAGACAATCCGAACACAAATCTTACTAATCCTCTCTTTCACCGTCAGCCCAAAATTGCTCGAGCAACTTTGTTTCCACGCCTCACGTCCACAGGTTACCTATATCTTGATCAATTGCAAGCAATGCAATTTATAGGAGACGGAGAAGAAACGCATGCATTCATTTTTTTTTCATTCGATCCAATGAAACATGCATTTCCAATTAATCCAATGCATGTGTTTCATGCATTATTCAATGCATGAGTTTTTCCAATTAATCCAATGCATGCGTTTCATGCATTATTCAATGCA
Organism: Boesenbergia rotunda; assembly: GCA_024364735.1. Lineage (NCBI taxonomy): Eukaryota > Viridiplantae > Streptophyta > Magnoliopsida > Zingiberales > Zingiberaceae > Boesenbergia > Boesenbergia rotunda. The sequence goes on from JAGFNQ010001617.1 coordinate 52,157, forward strand.
TGAGTTTTTCCAATTAATCCAATTAATGTGGATTAATTGCATGCATTTCATGCATTATTCGATCCAATGAAATGCATGAGTTTTTCCAATTAATCCAATTAATGTGGATTAATTGTATCCTTTCGTTCGACGCTGCATAGAGAGGAGAGGAGAGGAAAAACTTAAGATTTTCCCTGTGTTTCCTTGGATCAATTATTCAACTTGGTTTCATATCACCATGGGGTTTATATAGGGCTACAATAGGGACCATGAGGAGGAGTTGGATCTTGGCCTGCTAATGGACCCGGTCCATTAATGAGGATCCATTCCACTAAAGGGCCCTCATTGAATTACCTCACCAACCCCCATATTTACATATGGGCTCCACTTATTACAAGTCGTCCATCCCCCCGTGTTTAAGATTTCGAATGCACGTTAATTAATTAAATTACTGGCAATTTAAATTAATTAACTTCTGGATCCTTGACTAGTACCACTCGACCTTATCATCATGCCGGATCAAATCCACCTGCAGGGTTTAGCATGATGAACCTTTCGAGCTTATCAAGAGGGCATCATCTACCCGACTCATCAGGACACGGATTCCGTCAATAATCAACGGCACATCATATTATTAATATTATCTCCCAACTTACCGGGCCTATCGATCTAACAGAATAGATCTCGCCCATTGGTAAATTAAAGAAATAATAGTTAATAATATATGCCCGTTATTATATCGGGATTAAGGGATCGTACTCCATAATAAAGTCTGAGGTCCTATCCAATTATTGAGTCAGTACAAATTAGATAGCCTCGTGTTTTGGTCCTGCTCAATGTACTCAAAGCACACTAGTGTAATCCTATGGTTAAGACCAACCACACCTAATTACACTACAACCATTCCGATGGGTTGTCCAATTCCATCTCGGTTGTGAGCCTCTATTTATACTAAGCAAGGAACTGATAACATGATCTTCCGTGTGACACCACACACCATGTTATCTACAATGCAAAGTAATTTGACTTCATGCATGTACTAATATAAACAGGCACCTAGTGTAGTTGTGATTCTCTTTTCAAAATAAAGATGTTCATATATATAAAAGAAGCATGTCTTTCAGTATACACATCTATCAATCTCCTACTTATACTCAAAGACTTTGCTGTTCTCTCACAGTCATACATCTGACTCCCATATCCTCCACATGTCGATCAAAAACTCTAGCTGGAAGAGCTTTAGTGAAAGGATCTGCCAGATTGTCCTCTGATGCAATCTTGATGACAGCCACTTCACCTCGCTTTATGATTTCTCGTATCAGATGGTACTTGTGCTCTATGTGTTTACTTGCCTTATGGGCTCGTGGTTCCTTCGAGTTTGCAACTGCACCACTGTTATCACAAAAGATTGTGATAGATCTTGATAAACCAGGAATCACATCCAAGTCCATGATGAAGTTCCTGAGCCATACAGCTTCTTTAGCTGCCTCTGAGGCTGCCACATACTCAGCTTCCATGGTGGAGTCCGCTATGCATTTTTGCTTGACACTCCTCCAAATAATGGCTCCACCTCCTAAAGTAAATACAAATCCCGAGGTAGACTTACTCTTGTCCCTGTCTGACTGGAAATCCGAATCTGTATAACCCACAGGGACTAATTGGTCTGCCCGATAAACCAGCATATAATCCCTAGTCCATCTCAGGTATTTCAATATATGCTTTACTGCATTCCAATGTCCCTGTCCAGGGTTACTTTGATATCTGCTAACCATGCCCACGACAAAATAGATGTCTGGTCTCATACACAACATAGCATACATGAGGCTTCCTACTGCCGAAGCATAAGGAACCGCCTTCATTTCCTCTATCTCCTTTGATGTTTTCGGACACATCTCCTTGGATAAAGGAACTCCATGCCTGAAGGGAAGGAAACCCTTCTTGGAGTTTTCCATGCTAAAACGAGCCAGGACAGTGTCAATATATGAAGCTTGGGATAAGCACAACATCCTTTTCTGGCGATCCCTTATGACCTTGATCCCAAGGATGTGTCCCGCTTCTCCTAAGTCCTTCATATCAAACTGTTTTGACAACCAGACCCTTACGTCTGATAACACTTTGACATTGTTGCCAATTAACAAAATGTCATCTACGTAAAGTACAAGAAACACCACTACGTTTCCGTCACATCTCTTATATACACATGACTCATCCGGGCTTTGAGTAAATCCATATGACTGGATTACTTCATCAAAGCGAATGTTCCATGATCGCGAAGCTTGCTTCAATCCATAAATGGACCGATTAAGCTTTCATACTAGATGCTCTTTGCCCTTTTCAATGAACCCTTCTGGCTGTTTCATGTAGATGGTCTCCTCAAGACTTCCGTTAAGGAAAGCTGTCTTGACATCCATCTGCCATACCTCATAGTCCATATGAGCTGCTATAGACAAGAGAATCCGGATCGACTTAAGCATGGCTACCGGTGAAAAGGTCTCCTCATAATCGATACCCTCTTTCTGAGTATATCCTTTTGCAACAAGCCTAGCTTTGTAGGTCTCAACTTTCCCGTCTGATCCTCTCTTTCTTTTATAGATCCACTTGCATCCAATGGCTTTTACACCATCGGGTAGTTCTACTAGCTTCCAGACATGATTAGAATCCATAGATTCTATCTCAGAGTTCATTGCCCTTTGCCAAGAATCTGCATCCTTATCTTGGAGGGCCTCGTCATAGGTCCAGGGATCTGGTTCATGTTTACCAGAGACCAAGTCTGATGACTCCCCCAAAAACATGAACCTTTCAGGCTCTCTAACAACCCTCCCACTGCGACGAGGCAGCACCTGTGTATCTTCTGTGACACGCGGTGCAGTGACATGTGGTGTATCTTCTTGTACAATTGGTCCTAAAGTTGGAACGTCCCCTCTTAACTCTTCAAGCACTAGTCTACTCTTGGGCTTATGGTTCATCACATAGTCTTCTTCTAAGAATCTGGCATTCGTGCAAACGATTACCTTCTGATCCTTAGGATTATAGAATAGACCACCCTTCGTTCCTTTAGGATAGCCTACAAACAAACATACCTTCGTACGAGATTCCAACTTATCAGTATCTCCCTTCAGCACATGTGCTGGACTACCCCAAATGCGAACATGTCTTAGACTGGGCTTGTGCCCAGTCCACAGTTCTGTTGGAGTAGAAGGGACTGACTTTGACGGAACCAAGTTCAGTATGTACGCTGCCGTTTCCAGAGCATATCCCCAGAATGAATCAGGTAAGTCTGAATAGCTCATCATTGACCTAACCATTTCCATAAGAGTTTTATTCCTTCTTTCTGCCACACCGTTCTGTTGGGGCGTACCGGGTGCAGTCAGCTGGGACTGAATCCCAGCTTCTGATAGGTAGGTCCTAAACTCTCCAGAGAGGTACTCGCCACCACGATCAGATCGTAGTGTCTTGATACTTTTACCTCGATGTTTCTCCACATCAGCCTTGAACTCCTTGAATTTATCAAAGCATTCAGACTTGCGGCGCACCAGGTAAATATATCCATACCTTGAATAATCGTCAATGAAGGTGACGAAATATTCAAAGTCACCTCAAGCTTGGATTGACATAGGACCACATAAATCAGAATGAATCAGTTCTAGCACATTTTTGGCCCTGTACCCCTTAGCCTTGAAAGGTCTCTTGGTCATCTTACCTTCTAAGCAAGACTCACAGGTCGGGAAGTCTTCCACCACTAATGAACCCAAGGGCCCATCAGCTATCAACCTCTGAATCCTACTAAGGTTAATGTGACCAAGCCTAAGGTGCCAAAGATATGTCTGATTCATCTTAGAAGGCTCCTTTCTCTTATTTAGGTTAGACGATGAGCTATTAACCTCTGTGGGAGTCCTTGGTTCTAGAGTGTATAGATTGCCAATCATAGTACCCGAACAGATAATCTCTCTATTTCTTTTTATAACAACTTTATTATTGAAAGCAACAGAATATCCATCCATAATTAACTTAGAAACTGAAATCAAATTCATTCTAAATGTGGGTACATATAAGCAATCTCTCAGAACTAATACTTTATTTCTCTCAAAAGACAAATAAAAAACTCCCACTGAAACTGCTGTCACTTCCGTAGTATTGCCCATATAGACCACGATTTCTCCTTCAGCTAGCCGTCGTGTCACGCCCTGAGACCCAGGAGCCACTGATCCAATAGAAAATCGGACAGCACCTCCCCTGTCCGGCGGACAATTTACACATACACACAGATAATATAACATAACCACGCAGTTTAAAGGGCCTCAGGCCTTAGATATATGCAGAAACAACAGTTATATGATTATAACTATCGAAAAACCAAATCCGAACTCACCTGAGCTGCCAGGGGGCAGGAACAAAACCAAAACCAAACGAAGTCCAACATAGGACTCAAAAGTACAATACCATCAAATAAAACGTGCATACATGTTCAAAACAAAATAGCGGAAGCATAGTAAATACTACAGGGTCCATAACCGAAACAACGTAATGCCAAAATCAAAAAGAGCTCCGCTGGAGCTGGGGACTGGCGGCTCGGGATCTCCTCGCAGACATCAACCTGAAATAAACATATATGGCAACGGGGTGAGTCCATAGCTTAGCGAATACCCAACAGATATGCATAGAAGGTTATACCAACAATAAGAGTTCAGCTACTACAGTCTCATAGCAACAGTAGGGAAAGACTAGTACTGAACATACCGAAGTGGATATATACCTGAATCCATCTAGCCTGTATAGAGGGTAAGAAATACCAGAGGAAAACCAATAGACATATAAGCTCAGATAACAAGTCTCCAGAATATGCAATGTCAAACAAGTGCAAGAATCAAGTGCAGCAAACAATGCACGATGCAAAATATGCACATGGTGCAATGACATGTGTCACCCCTGACACCAGACAGATCAACGTACACCTGTCATAGGGACATCTGAACGGGTAGGGCTATGACAACTGTACGCACCCTGCTATCACTGCTCCTAGGTGACCGAGTGGACAGGATGCTGGTGGAGACTCCGCTCTGACCCTAAGCAATGGGGGAGTCAAGCTCTCATCTCCTCGTGGCTCAGTACGAGAAGGGATCCCTGGCTGCTACCACGCCCGCGCTCACCCTCCAAATAGTGGCCGAACGGAGCAATACAGGGCAAATGCACACATCTACGGTATCACTAACCCATGAGTGGCCGTGTGTGCCCGCCATGTACCAGAAGACGATTAGGCTCAACCACAAGGGAGTCGCTAATCGCCGGCATGCAACAGTGCAAGGATGGTGTATGATAGATACACATACCTCCCTCCCCAAGTCCCCAGTATACTAGGTCTCAGTCTGAAATCCTACAACAGGAAATACAGGTAACCTACAAGGTATACTGGACTGAAATACAGATCCCTCAAGGTCAAATGCAAGAGATACACTACGATATCTAAGCATACATGTAGAGATGACAATACCAGAGACTGTATGGAACTAACAGCATAATAACTCAGGGATAAACAACAAGTATCCAGAACGGACATAATAAACAGGGATAAACAAACCATATCCAGAACAGACATAATAACCAGGGATAGCGTAGGATCTTACTGCTATCTATAACATTCTATGCATAACAAAATGACAATATCAAGATAGATAAGTCAAAGGGTACCCGCCTCCAAGAGTGAAGTCCGTATCAATCGAGACAGAACCACCCGTCAAATAATAATCCGATCAAGCTCCTGTATCAAGGATGTATTTAATTAACTATTACACAAATAACAACTAGCTAATTAATCCCTAATCCATTTTAGGGTTAACCTAATCCATCACTTTCCATTTAATTACCTTTAATTAAATGGAAGATTCCTAATTACCCCATGAAATTAAGATTGAGTTCTTAATTAATTAGGATCATTCTAATTATCCTTGTGTCATCTAATTAACCATAATTAGACGATTGACTTTTAAGTATCCCAAATTACCCCGATTAGATTTATTAGGGTTAACCTCTAACTATCTCTAGGACTATCCATGAAACAAGAATCCTAACTAAATCCATCCCAATCTCAATTTAGCTCGCATAGTATCATGGGTGCAAAAAACTAAATCTGAACAAGAAGAGCTCACCTCAAGAAGCTCACGACAGGGATCTTCCACAACTCCACAACAGAACCACACAGCAAGCTGAACAAGGAGCAAGCAATGAAACCCAAATTCAATTTCGAGTTGGATCTATCTCCACACACTAGAGTCAATGTCGTGCTCCACTCCTCAGCTCTATTCCTTCAGCTTCCGAATCTAATGTAAACAACAAAACTTACCACAGATCTGGAGCTTGAACAGAACCCAACTGAAATGAGCAGAACCGAACCTTACAAGCTCAAACCCATCGCGAGAGAAGTATCAATAGTGTATACCCTCAAATCCATCCCTTACCTCAGGTCCCTGGAGATCTGAAGCCAAGACCTCCTTCCCAGCTCCAAGCCACTGACCTGAACACCGCCGGCCAAAACACTCCGGTGGGCTCCGATAGCACGATGAACTCGTCGACCTCACGTGGAGGAGAGGGCTTGTCGTCGGCCGCTCGCTGAGGGAAACGGCGTCGGGCGGTGGAGTGGAGGTGAGGAGACGAAGGGAGTTGATCGGTGGCAAGGCAGGTGGTGTCGTCGGCTCTCAATCGGAGGAGGCGCGGCTAGGGCACGCGTGAAGAGGAGAGGGAGGCGGCGTCTTCGGCTGTGGCGAGGCAAGAGTGACGGCCAATGAGCCCTAATCGACTTATAGGTGGACTTTTGCACTTTAGTCCAAATGAGTTTCGACTATTTAAAATTTCATCCTTATGTTTAAAGTTTCTTTGCATATTAGCCCTTGTAACTATTCATTTTAATTACAACTTAATCCCTAAGTTTGTTTCCGAGGTCTCTAACACCCTGGAATCTACCCGGTAATTCTCCAAGAATTTTCCAGAATGGAATAAATGTGTCGGATTTAACATCCTCCCCCACTAATAAAAATTTGGTCCCCAAATTTCGCTATTCACTATAGTAAACACTACTAAGAGGTATGCTGATATAAATACTGAACAGTAACTAACCATACATACCTCAAGTGAACAGGTGGGGGTAGCGAGCTCGGATGACTTCCTCAAGCTCCCAGGTAGCCTCCTCATCTGAGTGATGCTGCCATCCGACTCTAACCAACCGGATGGTCTTGTTCCGCAACTGGCGCTCTCTGTAGCCCAAAATCCGTGTCGGAACCTCCTCATACGTCGTATCCGGCTGAAGGGAAACAGATACGTCTGACAGCACATGCGTAGGGTCTGGTACATACCGTCTCAGCATCGATACATGAAATACGTCATGCACTCCAGATAGGGAAGGTGGTAATGCCAGACGGTAAGCTACTGCTCCAATACTCTCCAAAATCTGGAAAGGACCAATGTATCGCGGAGCAAGCTTACCTCGAAGACCGAATCTCTTCACCCCTTTCGTGGGTGAAACACGAAGGAACACATGGTCGCCAATGGAGAACTCCAGAGGTCTCCGTCTCCGATCCGCATAACTCTTCTGTCGATCCTGTGCCTCGGACATCCGTCGTCTAATAGTACGGACCAACTCCGCCTCAAGCTGTGCTCTCTGGGGTCCTAGCAACTGGGACTCCCCACCTCCACCCAAAGGGTGGGTGTCCGACAAGGCCTACCATACAACGCCTCATACGGTGCCATCTGTATAGCCGCATGATAGCTGTTGTTGTAGGCAAACTCAACCAAGTGTAGATGATCCTCCCAGCTACCTCCGAAATCCACAACACAAGCTCTCAATAGGTCCTCTAGAGTCTGAATAGTCCGCTCTGACTGCCCGTCGGTCTGCGGATGGAAAGCGGTACTGAACCTCAGCTCGGTACCCATGGCCCGCTGCAGACTCTGCCAAAAACGTGATGTGAAGAGAGGGTCTCGGTCTGATATAATACTCATCGGAACACCATGCAGCCGAACAATCTCTCTACAATATAGCTCTGCTAGTCCGTCCAAGGAGTCTGTCCTCCGAATGGCCAAAAAGTGTGCAGATTTGGTTAATTGATCAACGATCACCCAAATCGCATCGTGTCCTCGCTGAGTCCTCGGTAATCCCATCACGAAGTCCATAGTAATATGTTCCCACTTCCACTCGGGAATGGGAATCCTTTGAAGTAGTCCAGCAGGTCTTTGGTGCTCAGCCTTAACCTGCTGGCAAACTAGACATCTAGCTACAAAATCCACGATGTCTTTCTTCATGCCGTTCCACCAGTAGGAACGCCTCAGGTCTCGGTACATACGGGTCCCGCCCGGGTGGATAGCAAAGCGGGAACGATGAGCCTCCTGCAGTAACTCCTCTCGGACCGGATGTGACTCGGGTACGCAAAGTCTCCCTCGGAAGTAGAGAGTACCCTCGTCATCTCTGGTGAACTCAGACTGCTGTGCTGAAGCTATCTGGCTGCCAAGGGACTGCAGGTGCTGATCAGTGGCCTGGGCCTCTCGAATCCTCGTCCGGATGGAAGACTGAGCAACCATAGTCACAAGAATACCCTGCTCAGTCCGTCCCTGCTCCTCTAAGCCCAACTCTGAGAAACCCTGAACTAGCTCGGTAACTGATGCCAGGAGGCAGGCCAAAGTCCCTCTGGACTTCCTGCTCAATGCGTCCGCCACAACATTAGCTTTCCCAGAATGGTAGCTAATGGTGCAATCATAATCCTTAAGGAACTCCATCCACCTCCTCTGTCGGAGGTTGAGCTCCTTCTGCGTAAACAGATACTTGAGACTCTTATGATCAGTGAAGATCTCAAAGGTAATATCGTACAGGTGGTGCCTCCAGATCTTCAGCGCAAAGATAATAGCTGCAAACTCTAAATCATGAACTGGGTAGTTCTTCTCATGCTCCTTCAGCTGTCGAGAAGCATAAGACACTACCCGCCCGTGCTGCATCAGAACTGCACCTAACCCCTGATGAGATGCGTCGGTATACAGCACGAATCCGTCCTCTCCTGATGGAAGAACGAGGACGGGTGCCGTCACCAATCGCCGCTTCAGCTCCTGGAAGCTGGTCTCACAAGCCTCTGTCCATGTGAACTTCACGCCTTTCCTGGTAAGGCGTGTCAGTGGCACAACGATGGTGGAAAATCCCTCTACAAATCGTCGGTAATATCCGACCAAACCCAAGAAACTACGAACCTCAGTAACTGACTTCGGCTGCTCCCAGCTGGTAACAGCCTCGATTTTCTTGGGATCTACTGAGATGCCTCTGCTAGATACCACGTGTCCCAGAAAACCTACTGATGACAACCAGAAGGCACACTTGCTGAACTTCGCATATAGACGCTCTCGTCTGAGAGTCTCCAATACGATGCGAAGATGCTGTGCATGCTCCTCCTCAGAATGTGAGTAAACTAAGATGTCATCAATGAATACTATGACGAACTGATCCAGATACTGTAGAAATACGCGGTTCATCAAGTCCATGAATACCGCTGGAGCATTGGTAAGCCCAAATGGCATTACCAAAAACTCATAGTGTCCATATCTGGTGCGGAACGCTGTCTTCTGGACGTCTGACTCTCTGACCCTCAACTGATGATATCCGGATCGCAGATCAATCCTGGAATACACAGATGTGCCCTTGAGCTAATCAAACAAATCCTCAATCCGTGGTAGGGGGTACATGTTCTTGATGGTCACTGCATTCAACTGTCGGTAGTCGATGCACAACCTCAAAGAACCGTCTTTCTTCTTCACGAAGAGAACTGGGGAACCCCATGGTGAGACGCTAGGTCTGATGAATCCCCTGTCCAATAACTCCTGGAGTTGGACCTTCAGCTCATCCAACTCTCTCGGTGCCATACGGTATGGAGCTTTCGATGCCGGCGAAGTCCCCGGTATCAGCTTAATAGTAAACTCCACTTGCCTCCTGGGAGGCAAACCTGGTAGCTCCTCTGGAAATACGTCCTGATATTCTCGGACCACTGGGACGTTCGAGAGTGGAGGGCTATTGCTGTCGTCGGTGCTAATAAATGACAGTAAGAAACCCTGGCATCCGCGAGATAGTAGTCTCTGTGCCTGAAGCGCAGAAATAACCGATAAGCCCTCATCCCTGATGCCAGTGAAATCCCACGAGGGTTGGTCCGGAGGCCGGAAGGTGACCACCCTCATCTGGCAATCGACTGTGGCATGATACGCTGTAAGGATGTCCATACCAATAATAATATCGAAGTCCACCATCTCCAGAACTAACAGATTAACCGTGAGGGTAATACTACCGACATCTAATGGGCATGCTCTGACCTCCTGTGTAATACTCAAGATCTCTCCTGAGGGTAAGGATACAGATAACCCCTGTAGTCTAGCGGTAGCCAATCTACCAATCCTACTCATGAATATCCGCGATATGAAGGAGTAAGAACTACCCGTATCAACTAATAGCTTAGCAGGAAAGGCATAAAGAGAAATAGTACCACGGAATACCGATCCGTCGGCTCGCTGGGCCTCCTCCCGCGTGACAGCATATATCCGACCAGTCTCAGGCGGTGGTCCAACTCCTGAGGAAGGCAAAAATCCACTGGCCAGGGGTGGAAAGACCTAGTGAGTAACGACACGGTTGTTGGTCGTCGACATCGGTTGTTGGTCAACGACATAGTTGGGCCGCCAAATGTTGATTTGGCCGCCAGGTTGTTGGGCCCGAGGGGCCAGGTTGTTGGGCCGCCAAATGTTGATTTGGCCGCTAATGGGTTGAGAGACCGTGTCGTTACACACTCACCGCCATTACTTGTATCCCAAACAAACAACTCCAATTATCAACAAGAAAGAGTAAGTTAAAAAACTATTAATATCTGAAACTCTATCAGATGCAGCTCCGTTAGGTTGAGATGCTATGGATACAGTCAAAGATGATGAACATACTCTTATAGTAAGAGTTAAATTGTAGGGGCAATTTGTTTAAAAAGATCAAAGAAAACTTTTTGGTTACTAATGATATATTTAATTGATTTTAATAGTACTAATGATATATCTTAGCATAGTGCCCAATTTAGGAATGATATATAGTTTAGTAAAGAGCTCAATTTAGGAGTTTGATGCCTAACGTATGCAGTGTTGTCATTTTAAGGTCTGAGAGTTAAAATTTGACAAAGTCAGTATGCCCGTCCACTCTGTTAGGATCTTGGGATGGCTAGAGGGGGGTGTGAATAGCCACCCACCAAAACTCGCTTCTTCCTACAATCAGATTAGCAGCGGAAAACAAACAAAGCAGAAATAAACTAAAACAGAGACTAACACAATGTTTACAAGGTTCGGGGATAACTTGCCCCTACTCCTTGGCGTGCCCGTGAGATGGGTGATCCCTTGATCTTCGACAGATTAGGCCCCAGAATGAATCCGGCTAAAAGCTTCCTCCTTCTCGGTGGAATAACCTCTCCACAAATGTCTCAGAAGTATATCAAGTGAAGCACAAGAGACTAGAGAAGGAAGCTTACACAACAGATGCACACCACCTTAAGCACAAGCACCAGTAGTAAGCAGAAAGATCAAGCAAGAAGAAAAATGCAGAGAACACCAACAACTCAACAGCAAAACCCTTCGCAGATTTTCTATTCACCGTTCTCCGTTGTTTCTTTTTTGCTTCGCCAACTTCTTCTTTTTAAGCCTTTATTCTGCACACATACAGGAGTCGTCACCCACTGACACCTTCTGAGCTCTCAGCATACTGAAGTCATCCTCTTCAGCTGAAGCTTCAGGTCAGGTGCCGTTGAAACCTGCAAATGTGTATCAAACAAAATAGCACCATGGAAAGTCACCCTTGACCCTTCTTCTTGCTCCTTCATTTGAATTTTAAAGCTCTGCGTTGTCTGCACACTTACAGATTCATTAGCGAAGAAAATCAGAAACAGAACTGCGCTGACAACAATTTGAATTAAAGTTCAGAGGTGTTGATCGGTCACCTTGACCGATCAGACAACCTCCTGACCAATCAGACTCTATCCTGATTGGTCCAGTGATGTTCTGATCGGTCAAGGTGACCAATCAGAGACCAAGGGATTGGTCACAAGACCGATCCCTAAACTCACTGGAATTTCAGTTAAAGCACCTGATCGGTCAAGCTGACCGATCAGGGAAGTACCTGATCGGTCAAGGTGACCGATCAGGCAAGTGCCTGACCGATCAGGATCCATCCTGATCGGTCCAGGTCTGTTCTGATTATTTGACTAATTCATGGCCAATTCTGACCATGACTAACTTAAGTTAGACCCTGAGTCCAGCGAACAAGCTCCCTTGCCCTCTCTGACTCAATCTGGTCCGGAGAACGAGATACCGAGCCCTCCCCGACTTATCCCGGCCCAAAAAACGAGCTACCTAGCCCTCTCTGACCAGAATCCGGAGAACGAGCTACCGAACCCTCTCCGACTCATCCCGATCCAGAGAACGAGCTACCGAGCCCTCTCTGGCCAGAGTCCAGAGAACGAGCTACCGAGCCCTCTCCGACTCATCCCGGTCCAGAGAATGAGCTACCGAGCCCTCTCTGACCAGAGTCCGGAGAACGAGCTACCGAGCCCTCTACAACTCATCTTGGTCCAGAAAACGAGCTACCTAGCCCTCTCTGACCAGAGTCCAGAGAACGAGCTACCGAGCCCTCTCCGACTCATCCCGGTCTAGAGAACGAGCTACCGAGCCCTCTCTGACCAGAGTACGGAGAACGAGCTACCGAGCCCTCTCCGACTCATCCCGGTCCAGAGAACGAGCTACTGAGCCCTCTTTGACCAGAGTCCGGAGAACGAGCTACCGAGCCCTCTCTGACTAGAGTTCGGAGAACGAGCTACCGTGTCCTCTCTGACTCATCCCGGTCCAGAGAACGAGCTACCGAGACCTCTTTGACCATAGTCTGGAGAACGAGCTACCGAGCCCTCTCCGACTCATCCCGGTCCAGAGAACGAGCTACCGAGCCCTCTCTGACCAGAGTCCGGAGAATGAGCTACCGAGCCCTCTCCGACTCATCCCGATCCAGAAAACGAGCTACCGAGCCCTCTCTGACTAGAGTCCGGAGAACGAGCTACCGAGCCCTCTCTGACTCATCATGGTCCAGAGAACGAGCTACCGAGACCTCTTTGACCAGAGTCTGGAGAACGAGCTACCGAGCCCTCTCCGACTCATCCCGGTCCAGAGAACGAGCTACCGAGCCCTCTCTGACTAGAGTCCGGAGAACGAGCTACCGAGCCCTCTCTGACTCATCCTGGTCCAGAGAACGAGCTACCGAGCCCTCTCTGACCAGAGTCCGGAGAACAAGCTACCGAGCCCTCTCCGACTCATCCCGGTCCAGAGAACAAGCTATTGAGCCCTCTCTGACCAGAGTCCGGAGAACGAGCTGCCGAGCCCTCTCTGACCAGAGTCCGGAGAACGAGCTACCGAGCCCTCTCCGACTCATCCCGGTCCAGAGAACGAGCTACCGAGCCCTCTCTAATCAGAAACACTTAA